>CM077196.1:2805326-2967826 GCA_039654625.1 Rhinogobio ventralis
CACACACACACACACACACACATATATATATACACACACACACACACACACACACACACACACACACACACACACACACACATATATATACATATATATATATATATATATATGGATGTTGCTGTAGGCTGCTGTAAGCAAGGGGCCATGCTTTAATTTGAATATAAGGCCCTTCAGCCGTGACTTAAAATGCCCCAATTATGCAATTTTAAAGGTTCCTAATTTTGTTTTGAAGTCTCCTACATCAAATGTAAAAAAAAAACATTAATTATCAGCTCTTAGTTAGTATATCTGGACTTTATTATATCTGTGATTAATAATTGTTCAGAAGTAGTTTTCTGATTAGAAAATAAGCCCCATGACATCTTACTGATACTGATTCATCAAGAGATGTGTCAAAACAATCCGTAGATGTGTGAGTTAACTGGTCAGTTTCACAGTTGTACCATTTTCTAATCCAATCATGGCGTAGAGCGGCTGAGTGAATGTGGTCTGGACTCTGTGGATGAGGCTCATTGTGTCTGAGACGCTGTAGAAGGACAAAATCCCTGCGCTGTGATCCACAAACACTCCTATTCTACTGGAGATATTGACCACAGGAAGGACGGTCTCGATGTTATTGTGCCAGAATGAGCAATAGTCTGGAGAGCAGAACAAACACCAGGACTGATCGTTACGTCCAGCTGCACTCGGAGGACCTTCTTCCTTCCTGCTGATGCTCTTATACGTCACTGATAGATCCACTCCTAATGTCCCATCTCCACTC
The DNA here is from genome assembly GCA_039654625.1 of Rhinogobio ventralis. Lineage (NCBI taxonomy): Eukaryota > Metazoa > Chordata > Actinopteri > Cypriniformes > Gobionidae > Rhinogobio > Rhinogobio ventralis. Next base: position 2,806,093 of record CM077196.1, read on the forward strand.
CACTCCACCTCCCAGTAACAGCGTCCAGTCACACTCTCCACACACAGCGCCTCGGTCCAACAATCAAATCTGTCTGGATGATCAGGATACGGCTGATATGTGTCAGCGAAAGTGACCGCCGTGTTTCCCTCAGACAGACGGAGCCAATTATTCACTGAGTGTGGATCCAGAGTCAACAGGTGGAAATCTAATGAAGATAAATGCATAGTTGCTTATCGTTTGCATGCAAACATCAATCTGAATGAATCCAGTCCAGTTCTGTTTATATGAAACCTAAACTCGATTCACACATTAGTGCACATGAACAAAATGTCAACATATGCACAGTGTGTCGGGCTCCGTGTTCAGTCCGATTGAACCATCAATGCGATTATAAGCAAATTATGATAGTGCATGTAAACTTAGCCAAAGAAACCTCAGTCCATTTCAACCAATGCCATTTAAGTATTTTTGTAATTGATTAATCTGATATAAACATGTTATTCCACATCATGCAAACATATTATACAGTTAATTTAGCATAAAACAGTCAAACTCTCCCGCTAGACTGGATTTCAGACTTGTGTGTGTTTTCACAGTAACTCACACTGTAGAAACTCCTCTCTGGTCTGACGTTCAGGAGCCAGAATGACCTGGACGGTTTTCACTACGGAAAACAAACATTCAATTCTCAAAAATATGATGCTTTTTATACATTTCATAAATGGTGCTGAACTCATTTCTGTGAATAAATGAATCCCAAACTTACTTGTGGAAGACACCTTTACTTCTTTTTGCAGAACTGCTGCAGTTTGTCTCTGAGTTGAGAGACAGTTTTCACTACATCATCAAAAGACAGACGAGAACTGACAGTGAAGCCGTCTGTAGATCCGGAGAGAGAGACAGACGACAAACTCTACAGACACAAACTTATGTGTGAAAGCTGCTTCAGCTCGAGGCTGGAAATATAAGAGCGTTCCTGCAAAAAATATGAAGCATCACAACAGTTTTTAACACTGATAATAATCAAATGTATCTTGAGCATCAAATCATCATATCAGAATGATTTCTGAAGGGTCATGTGACACTGAAGACTGGAGTAATGATGATAAATTCAGCTTTGATCACAGGAATAAATTACACTTTGCAGAATTTTTTATCTTTAAAAGCAATAAATTACCATAACGTATTGTGCTCATCAATTAAAAATATGACAACTCGCATGTTTATGAAAAATGTAAACATGGATGCACGTTTAAGTTCTAATTTGACGTTTAAATGTCCGTTGTTATGCCTAGTCCATAATAATGGACAACGCTTACCCATCAGAGGCTTTTTGATATAGTAGCCTGTATGTTCAGATATTCTAGCGGTTTGTGAAAATGATCAAAAATGCTGGCAATGTGTAACATTTAAGTCCACTGGAGGTGAGCTTTCTGAACCCAAGTGCAGTCTTTATTAAACTCAAAGACTCAAAACATAAATAAAAAATGCAAAACATACAACAAAGACTTAGCTTGGTAAAACAAAGCGTGGCGTGGCTATAACCTAAAACTCTCCAACACAGCAGGTTATCACATTCAATATCAGACAAAGACACACGGCAAACATGAGGGCTTAAATACACATGGACTAATGACAAGACAAGCGACACCTGTGAACAATGAGACAATGAACCAATGACATGACACAACACATGAGGGCATGGGAATCACATGACAAAACCAGGAAGTGCATGGCAGGGAACATGACAGTGAACATAAAAAAACTCAAACATGAACATGAAACAACCCAAAACACCCTGTGACACAATGGCCGGAAACTTAAAAAAAAGTAATAAAATAAAAAATAAAATAAAATAAAAAACCGCTGGCGGAGAAAGAGTTAAAGACCTAAATACAGGAACAGAGCAGGCGTGTGGCGTCTGAGCAGAAATGCAGCTAAAACATCTTGTCAAATGAAACATTTAAAGTTCCATATTCTAATAAATAAAGCCCGTTTTTCTGTTTACTTCCGGTTTGTTTGATTAATTAAAAACTATACTGAATAAAGAGCAAGGCACAGTCATATTAAAAACACTGTGAACTTTGAACTCACCTGGAGAAAATCACCACAAACAGTGCCTTTTTTGCATCTTGGTGTTGTTGATTTTTTATTTACTCTAGCTGAGTGATAGAGAAACGTTTCCAAGCACTAAAGGTCAAAGAGAGACGTATAAATCACAGGTGAAGAAGCTGTGAAGTCGGACATTTTATACTTCCTGTTCTTCAATAAAAGGTACACAGTTCATTTACTCATACAAGCAAAGTAAAACAAACGCCTGCACTTTCATTTTAACTTGCTGATATGATACCCCATATTTTATTAGACCTGGGGCCGTATTTATCAAACCTATGAGACTATTAACTAATTGTTAAGTAATATGTCATTGTGGTTCTGAGTTTTGTATTGATGTTGAATTAGTTAATAGTCATGTGCCTCAACAAGTAAAGTCATAGCATAATGAATCGTTGATTAATTAAAGCAGACGACTGGAAGATGAAATGCATGGCTTTGACCCATTGTGGTAATTAACATATGAATTTACACTATTAGTTAATACAATATGTTATTAGGGAATTAATACAATATGACACATTTAACTAATAACAATTTATTGATTACTTAATCTATGAATCATATATAATGTTCATTAGTTGCTGATGCAGTAATCATTAATAAATGCTTTAGTTCTTCATGAGTCATACATTAACTCATGATTATCTGTGCATTAGTTAAGCAGGAATTAATGCATATTAGTGCACACGTATTGTAAAGTGTTAACACAAATTCTTGGCTCTAGTGATGGGACATTTGAACCGAGGTGTCGGAACTTGTGCCGAGAATAAATGGGCGTGTTGGAGCATTATATCGAAGTTTAATTTTTGTGATACTAGAGGACGTACAAGTATTTTGAGTATGTTTAAGTAAGGTGATGATGAGTTACAGGTGCGCATATGGAAAGTCAAACTAACTTTTATTTGGCTGTGCAGCGTATTGTGCAAGACTGTGCTTATGACCAATCGTTTGTTTTGAATTAAATATATGATTTGTTAGTAGTAAGAAATTAGTAAATTTTGAAGTATTGATTTAATCGTTGTTTGCAATGCCAAATGGACAATAAATGTATTGGCATATCCGAATGTATTCTGAATGTATGGACGGTAACTTTATTTACTCAAAGCAAAGGCACACGTCAGGCAGACTTCTAAAAGCCCATGTGTGTCCCTACAAGTTCAGTCAAAAAGTTTGTCTGAAGGAGCCTGAGCCTTTTGTATCGACATCAACGACTGAAGCGCATCGAATTGGACGACTACAGGAAAAGTCAGCGGATGCTCATTAATGCCCGTTTCGTTTGATGGAGTCATTGCGGATTGCTTTGATTGATCGAGGATTTTGAAGGACTGCAAAACCCACACGTGCAAGTTAAAAAGAACACAACGCACATGAACGTCAAAGTCTTCAGCCTTCATACTGAGGTATGAAAGCGCTTCCACTTGAACTTGAGTTGAATGGCCATATATAAACAGTGTGCACACAAACAAACAAAGACAAATCCAATGCACATTGGTGGTAAAAGAAAAAAGAAAATGTTTGTGAAATGAAGAACTGGTAACAAAACTTGTAATGCTTGAGTTTGCCCATGTTTACGGCGTTTAAGTTAATGTTTATGATGTAAAATATGCAGTGAGCATAAAGGTTTAAAATGGCAGATGAAAACGAGTTTCGTGATTCTGAAATCGAGCAAAATGGGGCTCAGACTCAGAAAGCAGAGAATGAAAATGTTGAAGTGGCTGTACGAAAATGAGAGATTAAGCTTGCTGCAAAAGGGTTAATGTCAAAACTCGATATTTTACAGAAACAAAGAAAGTCAAATTTTGACAAAGCATCCCAACTGAAAAAGACAATACAAGAGTTAATGTGTAATAGAGAATATGAAAATGAGGTCAAATGAAACCCAATGCAAAAGAAGCACACAAGTCTTTGATTGTTTTATTGCCTGATGAAGAGAAAGACCGGCATGAAACATGGTTCAAAGCAAAAATGATATGGGTTGTGGAATTCAGCACTGGGGTACATAAATGGTTGGAGAATCTGCAAGAGGAATGTGATTATGCTGCCAGCGAAATTGAACCCAATAGTGTTTCCAATGTTGAAACACGGGTTGGCAGTCGCACTTCAAGCCACAAAAGTAGCTGCCACAGTTCACGCTCCGGCAAATCTAATGCCGCGTTCCAGGCAACCGGTAACCCGTGTTTTTCCAACCTTCTACCCGTGAAAGTGCACTGGAACAGCAGTCAAACCCGTGACTTCCCACCCGTGTACTCGTACTAGATCGATGTATTCCCAGTTACGAGCTCTGACGTCACATAGCCCGCGAAACAACAATGGCAGGCCCTACGGATGCGGTGTTTATAGAAGTCGTACGTTAAAAACCAAATCGTTTATTAAAATAAGGTATTGCTCTAACGTTATTTATCCGCAAATGTTATGCATTATCAGCAGCTTTTCTAGCGTTACCTAGTTTTCAGTCCATTGAGTGCAAGAATAAATTAATACCAAATACATTTCCAAATATAAAAATAACAGCTTCTCCCAGGCGCAGCTTCTGGAGCGCCTTGAATGCGCGCATATTTCGCTTCAAACGCTCAATGTATACGCGCGTCCAATTTGCTGTAGATCGCGAATGGATTCAAAATGTTCAACCGTCCAACTAGACGCGAATTTGACGCTCTATTCACGTTTGGTGTGAACACAGCATAAGCGGCAATGGCGCCGCACTGCATCACACAGGAAAAAATCCAACAGAGGACAATCCTGCAAGATATGCACAAGACAAACATATCCTCCTGAGACCCAGACTCAATGTTTTGCCTCTGTAGAAGACATATTTTAGCATAACATACACAGTTTTAAGTCTGGATATTCTTATGAATATTCCCATTTTGTCTTTTTACATTACATATTGTCCCAAAAAACACATTAATATGCAAATTAAATACAGTGTAGAAAACACATGTATGGCCATGTTTACACGCATATTGCATAAAGCAAAATGGTATATCAAATAATTCTGTTATATCTTCCATAACATAGTTGAGAATCATCTTTATACAAAGTTTGGATTAAAAAATCCCATTGTTTTTGCCTATTCATGTCTTTTATTTTCTCAATAAATGGGTTCTGGTGTCCTCTACAGAGAATATAGCATATAACATTGAACATTGTTGAATTTAATCGAAATTGTATCGCTAGCTGCTTCATATGCATCTTTAATGTATCGTATAGTTGGCTATAGTTGCGCATTACATCGGCCTCAGTTATGGAGATGCACATCCCTAGTGTCTACGCTGGACGCGACCATTGTCACTTTACAAAAAACAGAAGCTGTCGTCGCAACAAAGTGACCATTTCAAATCCATTTGTCCTTCCTATCAGAAGTATCGTGAGCACTTGGAATTTACTGTCAGGGATTTGTTGTGTTGTGTCGCACGCATCCAGTGTATACAACATCACTGATTATAATGAGTTCTATTGTCTTTTGTCACGCTGTATCGCACCCCTCGCGTCCGGTGTAGACACGGTGTAAGAAATAATACTTCACTCAACTTAAGTTATTTCAACAAGACATTTGTTGTCTAGTTAACATAATATTTTAAATCAGCATGTATAACAAATTATTTTTATTTTAAGTTGATAGTTAAAAAAAAAAAGGGTTATATTGACCGCCATCTCCGCAGTAGTGGACGCACCAAGAGAGAAATGTATATGTCATACAGATACTATTTATTTTCGTTTTGAATTAGACATTTCAAGCTTTCTATAGACATATTTCTTGAGTTTCGGTTTATTTATTAGACGCGCTCTAGTCCATGATTAGCGCCATGATTATATTGTCTGCTATATTTACTTAATTATTTACTTAATTTATTAAATTGGTTGTTGAAACATTGATCAAAATTAAGATACAATTTATACAAAACGAAATAAAGGCTTTCTACAAAACAAAACTTAAAGTGGTCAAAATATTTTCTGATCCACCATGTCTTCCAACATATTGTGCATCGTGTCCTATACTCATGCTGTTCACTTTTCATAAATCAACAGATGAAATTATATTAAAAAAAATAATATATATTTTTTAAAATGGCTACAAGTATAGTGCAATACAGGGAATCAAATTTCATGTCGGAGCGGGATTTGAGCGAACGTCGTTTTATCGGTGAGCGTGAGCGGTTCTTGAGTGGAGCGTTCGCTTGGGCCGTGAGCCACTGAGCGGAATAGAGCGACATAGAGCAGAATATTGAGCTGAGCGTCACACCGCTCCATTTCGCTCTGATATTGACACTTACGAACTTTGGTATTGAAAACTTACTTTCATAAAGATATTACAACTAAACAAAATAAGTTGGAAAAACTTTATATTTTAAGTAAATAAACTTAGCCATTGCAAAAACATAACTCAGAAAGTTGAGTGAACAAAAAGTTCTGATATAAGACTACTCTTCATGAATCACTGCCTGTTGAAAAGACCCAGCTGAATCACTTTAAGTGATTATGTGTGCAGATGTATGTATGTTTTGCCCCTTTTCATGTAAACCCTGCTCATATTGAAAGTGAAATTGAGTGAAAGCAAATACAACTCAGCATTGACATCTGAACTTTGCTGCCGTCCCATGGGTGCAGCGGCGCAATGATATTACACAGCGCCTGAAAATAGTCCCCAGCACGCTCTCTGTGCAAGCAGGTTGCCACGTTGGTTATGTTGACGGAAGTTAGCCTATTTTCAGGCGCTGCGTAATATCATTGCGCCGCTGCACCCATGGTACGGCAGCAAAGTTCCTGGATTATTACGCAGGAATGAGAGTATAGTCCCTAGCCATACCGGTCTAGAAAATTGCATCTTTTAATTTTTCATCGGTCTTAGTACACAATGTAACTATACACATCACAACATATATATAGGAAAATGTTGGCGTTATTTTGTCACTTATTGAGCAGTAGGCTAGCTGGAGCCGGTTACCTCCAGTCTTTGTGCTAAGCTAGGCTAGCGGTGGGTGCGTCAGACAGAGTTATGGCACGCACGGAGATAAAAATGGTATGTATGGACTTATCTAACTCTAGGGGATACGTAAGCATTCCTGTTCCTGACATTACGTCAGACGTGATCATGACTTCTGAGAGAGCATTTCCTGCTGTTTAAACACAGCTTAAAAGAGCTTTCCAATGCACACTGCACTAATTTCTGCAAGCTGTGCCGTGGCCATTTCCCCTGTGTGCCTTAGCACTGAAAAAGAGCTAATTTCCCTAAAAGAGCAAGCATGGGTGTGACACTGTGCCTTTTTAAAGATGTTATTCCACCCATGTATTTCTGGATGCAGTCATTACTTGGCTCCCTCTGACAGTCACGTTCGTTGCCTCACATGCCTGGGCTTAAAGCATTTTGAGGTGGCATTTGTGGATGAGCCATGGACCCATTGAAGGAAGATGATCATCTCGGTGCTGCGGTCAAGACTTGTTTACCTCAGACGAGGTGGAGTCCCCTCAACTATTCTTCAATCTTGTTCCTCTTCTGGTAATTAGTTTATGAGCTCTAGGCTTGCCATATTTGGTAATAATTGTAAACACTGAGCAGAGTTTATTTAACACTAAGGATGCTGAGTTGATGAAGATGAAATTAAAAGAATGTTTCAGGAACATTATACTAACCTTACAAACCTTCCAATAACATTAAGAAAACATTTTAACGTTTCCATAACTAAAACAGAATGTTTGGATAATATTCTAAGGGCAAACTTTTGTTATAGCTGGGAAGCCTCTGATCACAGTGAAGTAAAGTTGGACATGTTCCGTGACCTGATCTACTTTAAATAAACTGACAAAGTTAATATGCTCATACAAGCAAAACCAAAAGCATGTGCTCTCTTTAACTTACTGATACCTCTTAATATTATTACACCTAATGTATTTTCTTGACAATACAAAACTTTTATATTTTCTTGGCAATGCAGGGTTTTTGATGCTCTAACAATGAATAAATCTTTCATTTTTATTCTAACACCTTCAGTTCTGCTGACTCCGTACACACTTTTACTGCATGTGTAACGGACGTGGAAGGACACACTCACAAATGGGGTTCAACTTGAATTTATCTTTCTTTTTTTGGAAAGAAAAAGAAGAAAGCATTTCACTTTGGCTGAAGACAGAACTGCAGACATTCATGAGAGACCACAGCATCGACACTTGAATCTGCTGCTGTACAGCTAAACTCATATTCTTATTAAACACAATAATATACAATGTGGAAAAAAATCCTTAGTAGCATCTGGATATCTTGATTTGAGGTTAAACAAAGAAATCTGAGTTTCCCATTGGCTTTTCCATATGAAGCCCCATCAGTCGGAGAGAGAATGAGAGTAAACTCAGAAACAAAGACATTTAGTAACTCACAGATCAGTGATTCTCAACTGCTGGATCACATCAAACATACTAAATGTGATTTATAAAATGCTATTGTAACATGCAATTAGTTGACTTAGAAAACTTACTTAAAAAATTTGTGTTGATTAAACATCGACACTTGAATCTGCTGCTATACAGCTAAACTCATATTCTTATTAAAAACAATAATATACAATGTGGAAAACGTGACAAAATACCTATAATTCCTCATTAATTGCTAAATACCATTTGTTAACATTTATAACAGAATAAACACGAAAGTGACATACCTTTTTTTGGAAAGAAAAAGAAGAAAGCATTTCACTGAAAGACTAGGAAAATAGAAATGACACTCTTCACTCATTACAACTCACTCAACTCATAACACAAATAAGTGTCAGATTGTTTAGACAGACGCAATGGAAATTCACTACATTTTATAACTCTCAACAACTTTGTTAAAACATTAAATGCATTATATATGTTCAAATACATGTACGAAATATATTGCGTCGAAAAGATTCACTTAAAACATATCACTTTTACGTCTGTTAATGAGTTGGAGCGTGTAAAATCGTACATACCCACAGCATCGACACCTGAATCTGCTGCGGTACGGCAAGAGAAGAGCGACAAAATACAACATCTGCAGTACCATTAATAGCCACAGGAGAGGAGCCTTCGAACAATGCATACAGCCAAATGCCTTATTTTATGAAATTCACACAATATTACTCTATAAATTAAATGTTCTTTTTTTACCCTGTTACACATGTAATACCATGTAGTGTACAGAGTCAGCAGAACTGAAGGTGTTAGAATAAAAATGAAAAATAGATTCATTGTTAGAGCATCAAAAACAGTTCAGACAGGACCACTGTTTATCTTTGGCGGTATGGTTCCTTTATGGGGGCTCTTGCTCCATGATTAATAGAACATACAAGAGCTTTGCATTTAACCCCTATGGAACAATCAACTTGAGTGATATACAGATGATTTAAGGCACTTTAGTAATGTTTTTAAGTGGTAACGTGTAAACGTGCAGTGAATCCTGGGACGTCTACTGTAGCTTGGCTATATACATGGGAACGAATGCCACAGGGCCTTCACAACAGCCCAGCCATTTTTCACAGAGCTGTGGCAGATGTGCTCAGTCCCTTACTAGGGACTGGCAAAGTAGTTCACTATGTAGACGACATATTGATAGCTACAGAGGAACCACTTGAGAACCACATGCAGCTGGTTGACGAAGTGTTACAGATGCTAGGTGAGGCAGGCTTTAACATGAATAAAGAAAAAGCCCAAATTGCACTATTTACGAGGTGCACTATTTGGGATACACTCTGACGCAAAGTCACAGAGCCTTAACAGATGACAGAAAGAAATGCATTGCCGAACTGCCTCGACCTCATACTTTAAACTCGCTGCAAAAAGTATTAGGAACAGCAAACTATTTACAAGATTTCATCCCTGATTTTGCAAACACAGCGGCACCGTTGTATTCGCTTCTAAAAGGGAAAACAAAACCAAGTGATGTCCTTGAATGGTCTGACGAACATGAACAAGCTTTTAGTGATTTGAAACAGCGTTTGTGCTCCACGCCTGCCCTGGGTTTGCCCAATTTATCAAAAGTTTTCAACATTCAAGTAGACTCGCATTAAAACACATTAAGCTCAGGAATATGGGGGAAAACTGCATCCAATCGCGTATTACAGCTGGAAAAAATCTCTGGTCGAGCACGGATTCGACCCATGTACACAGCATGTGCTAGCAGTACATTGGATGCTAAAAACAACAGAGCCCATTGTCGGTTTTCAACCTGTGGTGTACACAATGCACACGCCTGTACTAATGCTGTTACAGGGCCGTATAAAGGGAGTTTCCTCCCAAAGATTAGCAAGATGGCTAGCAGACATTCAAGCACGTGAAATTACAATAAAGAACACACAAATTTTGCCACATCTGCTCTGGGATGTTGAGGGAAATCCACACACATGCCAGCCTGAAAAAGAGGCACAAAGCCTTGTACATGACCAGCCATTACCAGGCCAAGCGCCTATGTACATAGATGGTTCTCGAGTGCTGTCCAAGTCACATCCATTGACCTCAAAAAGTATCAACAAGATCTGTGGGTCTCTGATGGAGAATTGTACCACACTTGACATGATCAGATGGGGAACGTAATCGAAGGCATAGTAATCTGAGATGGAAAATTTGTCCAGAAGCGCCAGAAAAGACATACACGCAGAATTCCTTCAACCATGCCATTGGATTCCGTCGTTGGGCCAGTGGGTGGAGCTTACAGTGGACTAATGTAGGGAATAGTGAATGAGGGTTTAGGGGGCGATTTCGGATTCAGTTGCAAATCGATGATTCACCATGGAAGCAGACGCTAAGAAAAAGTGCGCCATTCTACTTCCTCCTCCTGTTTAATGGAGGTTTGCATAACCTTTGCATAACCATCGACCTCTATTTGGTGGTTGTACAATCATTTTTCACTGAGAATAAGGATTATATTGTTTTTTGATGCTAATTAATTGAATGCAGATCCATGTGTGAGATGACAATAAAATAAATATATTTGAATTTAATTAACATTTAAACATTATCTAGTTGTAATAGTGCTTTATAATATTGTATATTATATCACTGTAACTCTATAACACATTTAGATATATTAATATAACTATATTAATGATATAACACACATCTGAATACCTCTTAAGCAAACTAACCCTGGATCATGAGCGGCTCCGGAGAAGGTTATGTTCAGAGAGTGAGTTGCTATGGTTACTCACAGGTTATGTTCAGAGAGTGAGTTGCTATGGTTACTCACAGGTTATGTTCAGAGAGTGAGTTGCTATGGTTACTTGCATACCCTGAAAGTTACCTCTGTTTTCTGGAATACCCCCTGATTAACTTTCTCCTGGCTTTTTCTTTCCACAACAAATGTGTATTATAAACTCACTCTCAAAGCAGCCAGAGAAAAACTAATGTTAAAGGGTCAAGAGCCTAACTAAAACAAATGCTGATCACCATAATGGTAACTACAAACGTTACTATTTTCAATAAGACATCAACATCTAAATCTCTGTTAATTCTCAATAAGTAAAATGTGGTTTTGCGTGTCACCGTTGTGCTGAAGAGTAGAGCCTGTGCTTCAGTCCAGCAGAAAACCAAGAATCACTGATATGCTGTATGTTGCTTTATTTAACAGGCGGTGACTGTGTAGTTACTGATGCAGTGAATTTGTTTTTTTATATATATTTTTAGTGCGCTCAAATGAAATAGATTCATACGCTACTAGTGCATTACTAGTTTATAAATGTAATGGCAGTTTGTCCAATTAAAGGCATTTGGTTTCTGCAAATAAAATGTTAACTTGACTTTCAATTTAGCATGGTTTTTTTGCAGCAACACACAGCAGATTACAGCAAATAACTGTACAATAAACAGTAAATTACTGTCAAGTGTTGTCAGTATTGTACAGTAAAAAGTACCTGATAAGGTCTAACAGTGTATGAGAGAGAGACGTTAAGGCTGCTGTTATTTATGCATGAATCCTTCGACTCCTGTCATAGTTAACGATAGCACTTTATTGGTTCATGATTAGTTCATATCTTCACTATTCAGGTATTAGTATACATGATTATTCACGTCCTGTTATTGTAAAGTGCTACCATTATGATTACATTTCTATAAATATTCAATTTTTCCAACACAAACAATAACTGTGTGAGGAAAATAATCAGCTTTTCAGCCAAGTTAGCCAAATGTACAAGCACTGAACTTCCTGTTGGGATTTAAGAATGTGGTTGAATGAAGGTAGAGAGGGCAGTAGGAGGTAATATGCTGTAATGTGTTACTGTGCCAGGCATTTTCTACTTAATTTCTGGAAATATTTCACCACAGGGAATTTTCTAACCAATTATAAACTATGAATGATCTGTAAAATATGGTAAAACAAGAGACTGTAAACATATTTAGGTTAATTGCAAAATATGCACACACTCACACAAAGTAAACACCTTTGACAGCCCTGCGCGGGACTGTTTTCTTAATGCCACCCCTGCTGAATTTCTGACCATTACCATTCATTTAGCAAATAGATTAACCATTATCTTATTTCAAATTCATAATTGTTTGTAGAGTCAAGTCAAGTCAACTTTATTTATATAGCGCTTTTTACAATGCAGATTGCTTCAAAGCAGCTTCACAGTGTTAAACAGGAAAATAATGAACAGAATTTGATTCGGCTGTACAGCCGCTCTGGAGAAAACGCTGATGTCATCAGCTCATTTCAATTATCATATATATTCAAGTAATGTAGTTGATATAGTTAATTTAGTTTAGTAATTAAATTTATTTGGATATTTATTTGAAAATGTAGTGTCCCCAACTGAGCAAGCCAAAGAGGAATATTTCACTATAGTGAAGCAGCTGCTAAGATTAATCTTTGAAAGATGTGACATCTTGCAACATTTACATTTATGCATTTGGCAGAAGCTTTTATCCAAAGCGACTTACATTGCATTCAAGGTACACATTTTTACATTTTGTCAGTTCTTGCTTTCCCTGGGAATGACCTTGGCGTTGCTAGCACCACACTCTATTGTTTGAGCTACAGGAAAGATTTATTAACACAAGATTTATTTCTTCCATCACCTAATGATGCACAGACATCAATACTTGACATACAAAACACAACAATGGTGACACTAAACAAATAACATTAATAAAAATATCAATTCTGAACATTACTAAATTAACCAGTAACACAAGCTGCTAAAAGTGAAACAAAATTAAATTCAGCAGCACAGATTAAACCAACAAGAATCCACTTTATAAGTTTCACTTTTATTTTGATGGTCCCTTTTGAACATTCTGTTGACTATAAGTAACATTGCACCTACATGTCTACTAACTCTCATTAGAGTGTTAGTAGAGTTTTAATAGACCGGTAGGGTTAGAGTTAGAATAAGTTGACATGTAGATGCAAAGTTACTTATAGTTAGTAGAATGTCTGTTAGAGGAGCGTCACAATAAAGAGTTAGCAGATATAAAGCAGAGAGTCTACTGATACTCTAGTGAGAGTTAGTTGACATGTAGTTACTTATAGTCAACAGAATGTTCAAAAGTGACCAACAAAATAAAGTGTTAAAGTGTTAATCTATTCCTGCCGCACTGCATGCTGGGTACCTTCATAGTACATATGCTCTGTAAAGAGTGCAGATAGACACAAGAGAAGTCTTACTGTGAAAGTCGTACAATTATTAACCTGTCATTTCACACCTAAAAATGTTACCAGTATAGTATAATTTAACAAAAAATCAATAATACACAAAATAAATCAATAAGGTGGTATTTTAGTCAGAGAGACCCAAAGCCCAAAATAACAAACTAAACCAATCTAATGAAATGAAACAGCCACATAAATAACCAATCACAAAGGGGGGAAATTACAAACAACCTTACCTAACTATACTTAGCAAAAATATAGAATAAATGAGTTTCAAACAAAAGGGCAGGTCTCTTCTACATTACTACCACATTCTAAATGAAACACACGTTCGAGAGAAACACTCAAAGCGGCAAGAAATCTTCTGACTAGTGGAAGAGGCGTTTTAAAAGGAGAGCCTGCTGATCACCCAATTACCACTGGCAGGCAGCACCATACTTGACAAATCAGCAGTGATCTGAAACTCAAAAGAACAACAACGAAAAGCATACACAAATATTATCAACACAAAGAAAAAGAAACCTCATAACATAAAAGTTCAATTATATGTATTGATCCAAACTCTCAATAGCTTCCTGCTTTGAATATCCTCTCCATTGATATGGTATATTACCACAGTTCTTAAATGTTTTTTTGTAGTATTTTTCCAGATCTTTCTGGAATCTGCACACAAACCACTTCCAGTAGGGCAGCTCAGAGAGATCAGGAGTGATGCTCCACTTTGCATATTTTCCTCCTGCTTTTCTGTATTCTCTACAGAGGAGTAAATCATCTGAAGCATTGGGATAAAAATATCTATCACTTGCTACTTGCGTTGTGCAGATGCAAATAGACAGGTGTGATGTATGCCTGTACGAAATTCCATTAATTCCATCCACTCGATGGAAAGGAACACTGTGATCTCCAGGATGGTTTTCTATGGTGTTGGTGCAGATGGCTGCACAGAACGGACACTGAACCCAACAGCACTGACAGAAGTGAGCAATCAGAATCTCATCTGGCCTGAACTTACAGTCCAGATTTGCTGGAAATGTGTTTTTGTTAAATCTACTGCTGATGTCAGATGTTATAGCAGGAAGTTCTTGTCGTATCACATCTTCAAGGAGGTTGAAATCATCAACATCATGTTTGACTCCACTGAGGTTTTTTTCAGAGAAGATCAGCACATCTGAGAGCCGCTTTGTGAAACTCTTCAACCACAAACCAGCATCTCCACTGTTCTCTTTAACATGTTCAGTAGATTCATGAGCTGCTTTCGTGATCTTCTGCTCCAGGAGTTGATTGTTCTCCTTCATCTTGGGTAAAACACTGACACTGAACTTATCAGTGATGTACCGACTGACTTCATCTCTGATGAAACTCTTGAAGTGATTCCTGGGATTATGAATGTAGTTCATGATTTTGTTAAAATCCTTCTCTTCTGCCAGTGTCTTCAGGATGTGTTTCTCCAGTTTTGATCTGTTTCCCTTCAGTGATTCACAGTTTGATATCATTTCATCTGCTAAATCTTTGGCCGTCTTCATATAGACGCTCTGCTCAATTGGCTCTTTCAGTTTCTGACAGATGATCTCTCCAAAAATGGCAGCTGATGTTGCTCCATTGCAGTATTTATGGAAAATACTAAAGTACTCTTCTCTCTTCTTCTCCAAATAGAGAACAGGATCATTAGCTTCCTTGAACAATCCGTGTTGGTCAGTGATCATATTGTTTGTTCTCTTACAGATGGAAAGAACCAAATCCCTGAAGAATTCATTCTTGAACACATATTTATTTTGATCATTCTCATGTTCTGTTACTCTCCTCTTAATGTAATCTATGAGTTGTTGAATGTAGCTTTTGTTGTAGCCCATCTTTGAAATGTTAAATGACTGGATAATTTTGTCCGTCTCCTTTTCAACATCTGTGACTAATGATCTAATTTGGGCTTCATCCTCATTTGATAAAGCACAACCAATCATCTCTTTAGCTGTTTTATAGAGATTTTTAACAGGGCCTGTAATTCCACTGGACTTCTTTACCTTTACATAGTCTGAATAACTTGGCACAGAGAAAATGTTGTCCCTGAAGTGGCCTCCAGGAGCACTTTCATAGATGTCACTGAGGAGTCTTTTCACATCTCTCATTATGTCAATGTCTTTTACTGGAGGAGTATCTCTGATGATCTTCTTCACACTGTGTTTCCAGAACAAATCAAATTCTTTCTTCAGTGTTTTTTCTTTATTTGTTTTGTCTTTGAGTTTTAAGGCAAGTTCTTTGCTCTTTTCAAAGAGAGTGTTTTCATGATGTGTCTTCTGAGCATCGATCATTTTCTTCAGGTCTCGCTGCTGAAGAATCTCATTTAATTTCCTCTTTGTTTCTCTCACAATGTTTTCCTGAATCTCTTTGATTTTGATTTCAAATGTTGTTTTCCACTGAATCAGTATATATGCATCTTTGTCTTTCTCAAAGAAAACTGACATTGATTTCTCCACTTCTTCACTTGTCGTCTTCAGTTCTCTTTGAAGATCAGTTTCCTCAACCTCATGAAGTGCTTCATTTTCTATTTTGTTGTGTAGTTTGTTCTCAATTTCCATCATGGCACTGCGAAGACTCCAGGTCCACTTGCTGTATTTTGTCTCCAGTTTCCTATAGGCTGAAATCTCCAGAGAATTTCTGAAGCTGAAGACGAATCGTTCATTCAGTAAAGCCTCCCAAAGATCTTTAATACAATCTTTTAAGTCTATCAGCATCATTCCATGTGACTTTGAGGCATGAGTTTTAATAGTTGTCTTTAGTTCTTGAATATTCTTACAGTAGTTTGGGTTTGGTGGTGCCATCGGTGGGCTGCCCTCCCAGAGCTGAGCGAAATACTTCACATCATTCTGAACATCAAATTCAATGACATCGCTGAAACATCCTGCATCATAGATTTCATCTTTAGCTGCGAGTTTTGTCATCTCATCCAGTTTCTCCAGTAGTCGTCTCCTTCCCTCCATGTTTTTTTCTCCAGCTGTGACGTCTGAGACGTTCTGATGCACAAACACACATCTGGGATTCAGTCTGACTTCCTTCATCCTCATGAATGCCTGAACAACAATCTGAAGAATGTCCTGCATCTCAGATGGGTTTTCTCCAAAGATGTTGATCAAGGTCAGATTTGCGAGACCAACAACAAATGTGGCCAATTCATTGTCATGCTGTCTTGTGGATCTTCCAGCCAGTTCTAGAGCATTTAGACCCTCAGTATCAACAACCAGAATATAGTCAAAGTTCATCTGTGTTTTCATCTCGTCTGACACCCTGACCAGCTGCATGAAAGCTCCTCTGGTGCACCTGCCAGCACTGACGGCAAACTGGAGTCCAAACATGGCATTCAGCATGGTGGATTTCCCAGAGCTCTGAATCCCTAAAACTGACAGCACAAAGACTCTCTGGTCTCCCAGCTTCTGGATGAGTTGATCTAGAACAGCAGAGATCCAGATCACAGGAACATGAGCAGCATCTCCATCCATCAGCTCCAGTGGAAATCCAGAGATCATCATCTCTGCTGCAAGACTCGGGAGAGAAGAGAAGTGACACTGCAGGTCTTTCTTGTTCTTCTCCTCAGAGGAACATGATTCATAGATCTGACCGATCTCCCTCATGATGTGCTCCAAACCAAAGGTTGCAGCTTCAAGTTCCTCAGATATTCTCTCAAGTTCAGTTTGTTCAGTCTTGAGCTGCTCAGCTTGATCATTTTTCTCTTTCAATTTTAAGACTGTTGACCATTTTTCATCATACTTGTGATGTAGTTTAGACAGATCAGCTGATGTATAGTCATCCAAGAGAATTCCGAGCCATTTGAGGAAAAATATCTTATTTGCAGCTTGTGAGTTAATTTTTGTAATAAAGAGCTTTAAAAATGCACTGATGTCAGATTCATGCTGTTGTTGACGGATTTTCTTCATTTCTGTTTGTTTACTAGTGATTTCCATTTCAAGTTCATCTCCTCGAGGTCGATGTAGTTCTTTGTTTGTCTGACTCCACTGATGCCACAGTTTCCCCTGACAGGGCAGAAATGATTCTTTGATTTCTGTCAGATCTTTCTTCTCCAGTAAACTCATCATCTGCTGTGCTGCTTCTCTTCCTCTCCTGCAGTCATCATCATCTTCCTCATCTACCCAGATGTCTGAGTGTTTGGACATATCTTCAAGTCTGAAAGTTGAAGATGATTCTGAGAAACATTCATTTATGGCTCTTCTGAGTTCCTCAGATACTTCTGACTGATTTCTGTCTTTCAAACCAATTTTGTATTTTCCTTTCCGTGTCTCAATTACAGTAGATTTATCCTCAGAAAAAAGACAAATTAGTGGCTTTGAGTTTGTATAGAGTGTATCAAATTTTTTGCTTCTGTTTTCCCTCTCCAGTCGTGGTAGAAGGACAACATTGACTGAGGCCATTTCAGTGAGGATCTGCAGCTGTTTCTCATGGTCTCCTGCATCACCGTGTAGATTACAGAATGCAACACAGTCAGTGAATTTATCATCATATGATCCAGTGGGGCAAAACCAGGCGATCTCCACCACTCCATCCATCAGGACTCTGGTTCTGCTGCTGCCTGGGCAGTTCCTGTGGAAGAACGTGTTGTGTTTCTCATTGATCAGACTGTTCATCAGCTGAGACTTGGATGAAGACACAGAGCCAAACCTGAAGAAAGACACCATTGGAGTTTCTGCCTTGTAGATCGGCTGGGTTTGACTAACGATTTCATTGTTGGTGTTTGTCATCTTCCAGCTCTTGTTGATTTGTTTGAATGTCCAGAGAGGAAACTCAATCTGTTGTGTAAATGGATCAGGAACAAGCAGAGGCAGAGCGTACTGACACTGGGACAGTTTAGTGACCATCAGCTGCTTCAGGAAACCATCAGCACAATGAAACACGGCCATCTGAACATCCATCGGGTGAATTCGCTCAGATACACTTGGTCCATCATTAGAGGAAGAAAGTTCATTGTAAATATCATCCTCACTTTTAAATGATTTAGTGTCTTTTCGTTTTGTGTGATGCTGTTCTTTGGTCTCATTAGTTTTGATGTATCTTGCTCTGTAGTTCATCATCAGTAGTTTTTGTATGAAAGTCTGAATCAGCTCCTCCTCAGCACAAGACTCATGGGACTGTAATGAATTCTCAGTTAACTGTAGAACATCTGCAGCTCTCAGTTTATTATGGCACCTGTCTTCAATATGCAGTTTGTGAAATAAATTCATGTTTGTAGTCTTTTCCTGATGTAGCTGTTGATCTGCTCTGACTCCTACCTCTCCATGATCCTTGTTTTTGCCCTGTTAAAGAAATTAACATTTTATTTACTTAAATTATTTGCTTTGGTTAAAGGGTTACTTCAGCGATTAGCATTAAGAATGATCGTGCTCCCCCTCATATCCCCCTGAGACAAGCAATTTATGTATTTTATATCTGGAAAAAAGCGAACGATGACGCAAATATCATCATTTTGTGTCATCGGAGGCGCTTTTGGCCAGAGGCTAAAGACTACAGCCAGTAGTAGGAGCTAGTTCCTCATGCTTTCAACATGCCCATAGGGGTGGGATCTCACTCACAGACGGCCGCTCAGACATTCATTCATAACAGAGCAAAGTGAGTGTTCTCAATGAATTCCTATGAAAGTTAAGCTTCCATAGGCATGAACTGAAAACGCGCCAGACTGGACACGCACCGTGAATGACTGAGGACGTGAACGAATGACAATGCGGCCGTGAATGAATGCTGGGCAGTCATGCTCATTTTAGTTTCGGTTTAAAATTAGCGCCAATTCAGGGGCGGGTTGCTTGAATTGTAATGAAAAACAACAAAACGGTACAATGACAAACTCACTTAAATAGGCGCTTTTACATTTTGCTTTGAAACCAAATCTTCCACGATCATCTTCTCTGTCAGCTCCTTACTCTCTGATGAATGATGACACTCGATGGCACCTCGGGCACATAGCCTGGCCTTGGATGTAAGATGGCCATAACTCCACCAGGGGCAAAGCGATCAGGGGAAATGCAGTGCGATCAGGGGAAATGCATACAGATGCAGCCTCGGCCACATCTGCACCATGGTGCAGACATGGTCGAGGCATGAGAGAACCACAGTGGACAGTGGGACATCTCAAGACGCGACTAGATCCACTTCCACTGGGCCGAACCTCTCACACACCTCTGGGTGAAGTCGCCACTCCCCGGGCCTCAGCCCCTGCCTCGACAGGACGTCTGCTCCCTGGTTTTGGTCCCCGGGGACATACATCGCTATGAGAGACGACAGTCTCCCTTGGGACCACAGGAAAATCTGGTGTGCCAGTCTGCATAGAGGGTGCGACCTCAGACCCCCCTGATGATTTAGATATGAAACTACTGACAAATTGTCTGTCCGTATCAGGACATGGTGGCCACAAAGGTCCAGGAAAAAGCTCCTCAGAGCTTTGTAGATGGCTAGCATTTCCAGGCAATTTATGTGCCAGGAGGAATGCCTCAGGAACTCCCTGTGACATGGAAGGATGGATATGTGGAAGCATGCGTCCTTTAGATCTATCGTGACAAACCAGTTCTCGGATCTGATCTGACTCACGATGGTAGGGATTGAGCATCTTGAATCTGAATCTCCTCAGAGAACAATTGGACGCAACCTCACATCCTTCTTGGGAACTATGAAGTACCGGCTGTAGAACCCGGACTCCCTGTCTGGCGGAGGAACACGTTCTATGGCCTCCTTACCAACAGGGAGTGAACCTGCTCCATTACCTGAACCTGCTCTGGGACCACTGCAGTCCAGACCACCCCGTTGAAATTTGGGGAAGGGTAACCGAACTGCAGCCTGTATCCCTTTTCTATAGTCGCAGGGCCCATGCAGATATATTCGTAAGACACAACCATGCGGCAAGATAATCTGCTAAGGGAACCAGCCTCTCAAGCCTGGCCTCAGGTGTCAACTGAGCCTCGTTCCCAACCCCCTGAAGCGGATGACCGGCAGGGAGCAGTCGAGAACGATTTTCGGTGTGCAGACATGTTCGCTGCCCAGCCGCAAATCCGTGAGGCAGATGGAGCAGCGTGCATTCGCAGGAAAACGATGTGGCCCGAAGCGTACTGGGCGGCGGGAGCACAGCATCGATTTCCCAAGTGCTCTGCGGAAGGGGCTGGCTAGCAGGAGCAACTCTGCAGGGCCGCAACAACTTCAGCGGACACTCCGATTAGCAATTGCTGGAAACTGACATCTCCCGCAGCGTATGAGGCAGCGAGAACAAGCATCGATTTCCTGAGGGCTCCGTGGAGGAGCAAGAACCTCACAATGCACAAAAGCAGCCCCCTCAGGAACTGCCCATGCATGTTATGCTCCAGTCTTCGTCGTTCCGACACACTGCGAGTTCCCTTGAAAAGGAACCGGACTTTCATGTACTGTCAGCCGCTATACTGTGCTTGTAGTGCACACTCTTTAATTACACACGCGTATGTGGCGGCGCGGCTGTATATCACTTCATATAAAGCACAAGAGAAACTACGATCGTGCAATGTTATGTTGATAATTCAGAAGTGATGAAATAAAAGTACCATTAAATCACGTAATTGGTGCGACGTGTGTGAGCTGGGAAGGATTTGCATGTTTGCAGTTTATGTTGGTATTGTGTATTCGCCATGGTAATTGTTGTTTCCATAACCCCAAAATGCCACTTTATTTTCACTTTATTTTGTATATTTTTAAATTAGTGTGGTGGCTACTTTATTGTATTAACAAAAACAGCTATTTAATAGCTTTACCTTATAGGCCTATTTATTCATCAGTATTAGTCATATTCATACAATTTGTGTTTAAGTATGCTAAAGTGGAACATTACGTGTGTGTGTGTCATTATATACAGGGGACATTGTTACAGCACAGAGAGCAAGCCTCTCACCTGAGAATGTGGACATGATGGTGTTTTGGCTTGGCTTGTTCAGTTGGGGACACTACATTTTCAAATAAATATCCAAATAAATGTAATTACTAAACTAAATTAACTATATCAACTACATTACTTGAATATATATGATAATTCAAATGAGCTGATGACATCACCGTTTTCTCCAGAGCGGCTGTACAGCCGAATCAAATTCTGTTCATTATTTTCCTGTTTAACACTGTGAAGCTGCTTTGAAACAATCTGCATTGTAAAAAGCACTATATAAATAAAGTTGACTTGACTTGACAATGCCGCTTTTCATGAGCGCTTATACACAGACACACATGGGAGCATTTGAATGCAGACGTCTATCAGCGGTAGGGTTGCCACCCATCAAGTGAAATACGGAATCGTCCCGTATTGTCAAGTCAGGTCATCTTCATTTATATAGCGCTTTTTACAACACCAATTACTTCAAAGCAGCTTTACAGTGATAATAGGATTTTTTTTTTTGTTTTAGAAGAAAAGTTTTTGTTTCTTTCAGAAAGTAAAAGTCCTGCCATATGTTTATTCCACTCATGAACTCAGTCAGCTGATTTCACTAATTAATTCCACCTCCTGGCTGAAAAACTGTGCTACTTAGCAAATGTAGGTGTTTGAACAAAATACAGACCAGGACTTTTTATCTTCTGAACCTGGACTTTCCACCTCTGTTCACATTTCAGAGTCTCTGCTGCCCTGTGGTGGACAACTTGAGACACTGACAATTAGGTAATGTTTTGACTCGTGACTGCCCAGCCAGCACAGCCATGTGGGGCCCAGATGGGTTTGACCTGGGCTGTCTAACTGGGGCCCAGTCAGTTTTGTCCATTTAGTTTAGTTTCCATGGAGGCCCCACATGGGTTAGCCCAGATTAAATAAAAACAAAGTGTGCACACTACAGGCTGTTAAATGTAACACTGAATCAGTGTTTAAGTTAATGAGATAATTAAGTTATTAATTGAGTGATGATTTAGCATTTGTGATTATCACCTGCTGTTAACAAGCAGAATCACTGAAGGACAGAGAAACAAGAACTACAACTGACTTCAGCCACAGCCTTAGATGAAATCAACTGAAGATAAAAGAAGACATTAAATCTCTGAAGATCTCCTCAGAGGAGGATTAAACAACTCCACAAACAGCATTACCAGCTTCACACATTACTAACCAGACTGACTTTATTTCTGTCAGACGTCTACAGAAGCTCTTATTGAGATTAACAGAGGTTTAGATGTTGATGATTTATTGAAAATAATAGTCACCATTATGGTGATCAGTGTTTGCTTTAGTTGGACTCTTGACCCTTGGCAGTTTGATTGCATTTTTATGTTAAGTTTGTGGTTTTTGTAACTATGTTTATGGAAACTGACAGAAAACAGTTGTTCATTAAGTAGTTTACACTAGTGTTGTAGTCAAGACCACCTAATCTAAGACCTGCACTTCTTAAATTCATAAAGATCCACATTACCACCTGAGAAATTATTTATTTTTAATCAATAAATATAATTAGAATAAGACACTATATAGAGCTGTTACCAATCAAATGAAATTATCCAATTACATTAATGATGTTAATAAATAAATCAGACAATGCACTGGCAGTTTATTAATATGCCAGCAGTTGTGGTCTTGACCGCTCTTGAAACAAAATCCAGAGTCTTCTAAGTCTGAGACGCAGACAAGACCGAGTACAAATGTGGTTGAAAGCGAGACAAGACCTTCAAAAACTGGTTTTAAGACCAGTCTCAAGACCAACACTAGTTTACGCCATAATACTTTCATGCTACAGGTCAGACAATTTACACGTTTAAACGAATTGTGGGAAGAAACTTAGACACACCCAGACATCAAGAATCAGCGTATGAATCTCAACAATGGTGACAAACAGCATATCAGATACACAGATCAACTCTGAACATCACAAAACAAGCTACTCAAAAGTCACATAAAACAGCAATAATAAAAGAAAATGGTAAGAATAAAATAAATTACTAAAACAATTTGTCTTATAATTTATTCATGCCGCTATGCATTGTGTATGCATTGGTTCACCCAGAATGCACGGCAAAAAGCTTTTTGATAGCCACCATTGTTGAGATTCATACACTGACTCTTGATGTCTCTGTGTGTCTAAATGACAGATTCCTCTGATTATATTGAAAACACCAGATCTGATGCTGTAACCAATAAAGTAAGCCTAACTCAAAGATTCAGTTAGTGACATCAGTGATTCAGCTCATGATGATTATGTCAAAACACAACAACACCTGATCATATTTTCTCTGGACTTGTCTGGCTGCTATAAATCAGTTACAGGAGACAGACAACAACTAATGTTATAAAACCAAGGGTCAAGAGCCCAACTAAAATAAACACTGATCACCATTATGATCCTTCAGTGATTCTGCTTGTTAACATCAGGTGTCACCACTAAAGCTCAATCATCACTTAATTAATTATCTCATTAACTTTAACACTTCTTCAGAGTTACTTTAACACTCTTGAGTGTGGAGTCAAATAAACTCTGAGGAGTGTTAATTTAACACTGGAGTTTTTGCTGTGCTCTTTCCTTCAATGATTGAACACAGAGGAATTAACTGTGTAGACTTAAAGGTTTTTATACTATACGAACTGTATCTTCTCTCCCCTTACACTAACCCTAACCCTAAACCTACCCGTCACACAAAACCTTCTGCATTTTTGCATTTAAAAAAAAAACTATAAGTATGTTTACTCATGGAACCTCAGGTTGAAATCTCCATCTGGATAGAAACACACACAACACACAACACAACACACACACACACACACACACAAATAAGCTTTGAAGTAATGAATTCAAACCTGAGTATGCAAGTCGTCCATCTCTGTATCATCAATAAGCTGCATATGAATGTTCTCTACCAACTGCGTGTGTATTTATAGCCTGATACGGCAAAAAGAAAGTGAAAGAGTTTTATTATGTTATTTTCTTTTGTGGTTCCAGCTTATTTGAGCTAAGGTTAACGCTCTTACATGTAGATGTGAATGTTTCATTTGAGCTATTTGAGTCTATACATTTTATACAAGTTAGTTCATACACTGAAAAAACAGGAAAACACATATTGTCCGATTTACTTAATCTTATTATTTGCGATCTACACAACAAAACTGTGTTTCTCTTCTAAACCTGATTTCTTTGCTTTCGATGAATGTAATTCTCTAAAATGTGCAATCTACTAGATTAAATTATTTGGGGTGAATGTGAACCAATTAAGTACTCGAAAATGATCTTAGCTGAAACTATAGTTCCCAGCATGCTTTGCTTGGGACTAGACGAGTAGAGTAAAATTGTTGAAATTAAGTGTTATTTTATGTGTTTTGGGCAAAATGAGAAAAGGGGGAAATTTTATATTAGAACCAATTAAATTATACTGGGTTACCATAGTGGAGAAGAGCGGAGCGATTGCTTAGCCTGAGGACTGATACAGCACGTCATTAAAGAGCATTTCATACTTAGCATTTGGCATGTTTATTATGTGCTATTGCTGGCTAATAGGATGAAAACTAGTTAGTACAGTCTTATAAATCAGTCAATTAACAACAAAAATCTAATAAACTTGGGATTTGTTTAAGTGGCAGGGTCTCAAGCCCCCCTGTGCACACCACTGTTGTTAGGGAGCCATATTAAAATCATTGTGAGA
The DNA here is from genome assembly GCA_039654625.1 of Rhinogobio ventralis. NCBI lineage: Eukaryota > Metazoa > Chordata > Actinopteri > Cypriniformes > Gobionidae > Rhinogobio > Rhinogobio ventralis. The sequence continues at coordinate 2,831,405 of CM077196.1, forward strand.
CTACTCAATTCTGTTACTTAAGAATTACTTCATTCCATGATGTTGAAATTATGTGAACAAATTGTTTGTTTAACTTAATTGATTCATGTGGAACCGATGTACATGATCAAATCATGTAAATCCAACACACATTTTTTTCCAGGGTAGGCTATATGCAATATATTTTAATTATATATGAACAGAAAGGTTATGTCAATCTTTCAAACTATGTGTAACTGGAAATGTAGAGAAATACTTCCAAGTTAAAGTATCTTTTTTTCCATCCCATCTAGTCAGACAGGTTCTGGAGATTGCGGAGATAACATACTGGTAGAAACCTAAGACAAACATACATTAACTCTTACCTGTGTATTAGTTAAGCATGAATGCTTATAAGCGCACTCATATTTTAAAGTGTTTCAAGAATGTTTTCTCAAAACAAAACCTACAAACAATTATAAATAATGTTTTTTGTGCTAGCCTTTTGAGAACATAATTAAAGACCAGAAAGCATTGAACTTTCATGTTTTATGGGGAAATTCCATAGATTAATGATTTTTATACTGTACAAACTGTATATTCTACCCAGTCAACATTCTGAGCTCACAGTGATCTAAAAGTGTAACCTCATAACACACTCACTGTGTGCTCATACTATGGTCACAATGTGAGCCCAGCTAGAAATGTTATTGTTCTAAAAATGTTCTTGTAATGTTTTTTAGTAGCTAGTTTTATTTTTGTTATCAGAATGCTCTCCTAAAAGGTAGGATAACATTATCCCCAAACATTCTTATAAAGTTTTAGCGGGAAGTTTCCCAGCAGGCACGGGACTCCAACGACATTCAGACGTCAGATTTTTGTTGAAAGTGAAATTGTCGAGCTCCATCGCCATTAAACAACTCCAAAAACAGCATTAGCTTACTTTATTTCTGGCATACAGAAGTTCTTATTGAGATTAAAAGAGGTTTAGATGTTGAAGTTTGTTTGAAAGTAATAGTTTTTGCTTTGCAGTGTTCGCTTTGGTTGGGCTCTTTGGCCTTGACTTTTTAATGTTAGATTTTCTCTAACTGCTGCAACTGTTTGTTCTGGCTAGAACAGCAAGAAAAAATGTGATCAAGTATATCAACTACTTGTTGATAATTAAGATATTATCATCATGTCGTGGTCTAACTTCAACCAGAGTCTAATATTTGGTACCGTTTTTTCTTCTTCATCATCATCATCATCATCATGGGATTCTGCAGCATGAGATCAAACAACAAAAAACATCAAGAGTCAAACTGCCCAACTAAAGCAAATACTGACCACCATAATAGTGACATCAAACCAAACTATTATTTTCAATAAATGTTGAAAATGTTTAGATGTCAACCCAATTTTCATTTTCAACCCAAATTTTACGTGTGAGTGAATTTTACTTCATTCCGTGTCACTCTCGTCTTATATACTCTCAACCAGGAGCCATTAGAGAACACAGAAGAGACCAAGATAGGTGTGTCGACTCCATTCCGGGTTTAATCTACATAGTCACAAAAAAAATATTTTTGCTGACACGAAAAACATTTTTCAGTAACTTTATGTCAGTGCAAACTTATTTCCTTGTGTGGCCTCAGGTGTTTGTACCAAGGAATGGAGTTTATGTTGCTTGTCTGCATTACTGAAACCCCTTTCATTTCTCATCTCACCACATTTCTCAACCCCTTTAAAAAGTTCAATGCTTTTATAGTAGAAATTAAAGCAACACACTTTTTGGGACTTTAGCTTATTCACTGTATCCCCCAGAGTTCGATAACCAATGGGGCCACTCAATTAAATAATTAAGTTTGCACTGACATGAAGTTACTGAAAAATTTATTTTCGTTTCACCAGAAATATTTTTGTGTGACTATAGAGATTAAACCTGGAATGGAGTCGACACACCTATCTTGGTCTCTTCTGTGATGATGAAAGATATATCACTTGACCATCCTTGTTTAATGGCTTCTTTGCAACAAATTATGTGTTTCGGTTAACACTGTTACAAAAACTAACATCAAAAGCTCAGAGTAAAACTGCCCAACAAAAGCAAACACTTATCGCCATAATGGTGACCAAACATTTTCAATAAATCAACATCTAAACCTGTTAATTCTCAAAAAGAACGGTAGAGGTCTGACAGAAATAAAGTCATTCTGGTTTGTAATAAGAAGGATTCAGTTGATTTCATCTAAAGCTGTGGCTGAAATCAGTTGTAGTTCTTGTGTTTCTCTTTCCTTCAGTGATTCTGCTCATTATCATCAGGTGTCTTCAAACAATCATCACTCAATTAATCACTTAAGTATCTAATTAACTCTAACACTGCTTCAGTGTTACTTTAACACCCTGCTGGTGGCACCCATATGGACACCGAGCGGTGTTAATTCAACACCAGGGAATTTACTGTGTGCTGCTGGAAAAGATGTCTTAAGATGTTTTTTGAAAATGGCTACAGACTCAGCTGCTCGAATTGAGATAGGCAGGTCGTTCAACCAGGTGGGAACGGTTCAGGAAAAGGTCTGTGAGAGTGATTTCATGCCTCTTTTGGATGGCACCACGAGGTGTCATTCACTTGCAGAACGCAAGCAGTTCCGGAGGTCCCGAGTCCGGTGGTCCCAGTTCCGGTGGCCCCAGTTCCGGAGGTCCCGAGTCCGGAGGTCCCGAGTCCTGACACAGCCAGGAGGGCTGTGCTGGGGTTTTTGGTGGTGGCAGTCCTACATGCCTGGGAGGAGCACAGGGCTTCCTCCAGACATTCGGGGACAGTTACGGAGCAACCCGCGGTCGTCGCAGAGGAGTGTCCTGAGCCGCCCAAATGTATTGCCTTGCCGTGGCTAGCCCGTGCACCGAGTCCGGAGAGGGCCCCGTCCCATGCACCGAGTCCGGAGGGGACTCCGCTTCCTGAACTGGGTGGGCCGCCCTGGCCTGTCCCTCCCCGTCCCTCCAGGAGATCAGCAACCCACATATCTTCGTGTTCAAGGCTGTTGAAACGGATTCCAGCTCCTTTCCCCACTGCATTGTCTCCCAGCACAACCAGTGGAAGACATCGCTGCTATCGGACTGCTTACTCAACCACGTGGAACGTAAATATCACTTAACCAAACCTCTTTCCAGAGACCTTGGCATTGTTGTATATTATCAGTATATGATTTTCTAATTTACATTAGAGGTAATATAACTGATGCTAGTTAATAACAAATAATCTTTCATTTATTTGTTTGATGCATAATACAGTTCTTCACCTTAGTTTCAGAGAAACAACAGTTTATCTTTCCAAACAACGCAACTCTTCCATAGCCACACTCAACTTAATCACATGTATTTTATGCATCTTATGCACTTTATTCCTTTATCGTTGATTGTATTCATTTAGTAGTTGTGCTAGTTATTCTTGTTTATCTTTTGTTAATAACATTTATTTTATTATTTATTTATTTATAATTGTGCTGATAATACAGAAGAGGCTCTACAAGTTAAAAATCTCACCAAATCAGCTGACCAACTCTCCCCACTTTACATTCATTTTAAATGATTGGACATCCTCCTGTCTCGAGTGTTCTCATACAGCCAAGGTAAAAGACCTTGACTAGTGTCCCAAACTAAGAGAGGGGGAAGATGGTCATCTGATGTACTCATAACCACACCTTAAGTGATGGGTGATCCAAAAATCACATCGTCAGCGGTGACCAATCACTACCTTACTTAGCATCCTTGGATGAACGAAAGTAAAATCACTACAATTATATTCTGTTGTCAGAGCTCAACTTATGATAATGAATTAGTAATAGGCTATTTTCTTTAGTTTTGAGCCTCTCTCATGGAAAGCTTGGTTTTTATGGGCATGCCGCACTGAAGACTTGGAAGTAAACGCCCACTGCTATGATTGGATAAGATTTGCATATTATAATGAGCTCCAGCTCCCCCCTCAGTAAGCATGTGGGAAAACGGCAACTGGAATGATTCATCCCACAGGGCTCACAAAATGTCTTTATCAAAGAAACACAATGATTTATCTCTCATCCACCAATTAATTGGAATGTTATTTTTTTTATTACTTCGGTGATAGATCGGTGGATATAACCGCAAACCGTGCATCACTAACACACACGCACGCACAAGCCTCACTGCAGAGTCAGTGCATGCGCTTTGTGAGCCCTTTGCCCAGTCTGATAGGATTCTCCAGCCTGTGACAGTGCTAAGTTATGTTCAGTTAGACACATACACATAATCAATAGATATCAAACAATCTGTAACAATGCAATACTGTCACATATATAAAAAAAAAAAAAAAAAAAAAATTTACTCACACAAGTATGTTGCACCATTCCTGTCAGATCCAATATAGAAGGCACGGCATTGTGTTTCAATCTCAATATGTCTGCAAATCCAGTCTCGACCTGTGTCTTGTTTACAAACTATTCCGCGGTGAAATGAAGTGAACAAACGTGCAATGTCTTACGCAGCTGAGCTGGAACTTCATTAAAAAATAAAGTTCAACAACACATTCCTAATATTAGAATCCAAAGGAAGCTTATGCAGCGACTGTGCTCTTCCACAACCAGGCACAGTGCAAAATCTTGCTATCTTCTGCATGTTTATTGCTCGGTAGCACGATCCGTTTAGCTCCACGAGTCGGTGGACGGGGCTACAGAAGCAGGCATGCTTATTCTTCTGTTGAGGCAGTGTTTCACCACACAATGACGTCAAGGTGTGGCATATTCTGAGATTGAGCGTTTACTGGGCCTGGTGTCAATAAAAGCTTTTCTTTGACTAACAAGGACGTTTTCAGCTCTGAAACTTACAGGATATTCTTATATCACGATGAACTTTTATATATCAAAGGCTGAATGAAAAGTTGATTTCTCAATTCATGACCGCTTTAAGGGGTTAAAGGGGAAAGCACTCATATCAATCAGGCATCTATATCGGGTGTATGTAATAGAACAATTTTGTGTCAATTCTAACAAACAATACATTCATTATTTAACAGTACACTTTCTGTACCTGAATTTGAACTTGCTGAATGTGTCAGAGTCTCTGCAAGTGCCCTTTTGAGGCTTTGTTTTCACCCGTTTGTTTTTGTCAGGTTTCGGCTCTGTTTTTTTCCAGTAAATTATCTCTGCAATCTTTAGAACCTGTCTGACAGGATGGGATGGAAAAACAGAAACTTTAAACTCCTGAGACCCAAACTTTCATTTTTTCTCTGTATAGGACATTAACCTTTTTTACATTTCTCTGAGACCCAACATACCACAGATGTTCATCAAAGTATACCTTACAGTAGGAACCCTGCGCTTTTCAGAGATACCAAATGTTTGGGGTTTGACCTCAACAATGCATTTTTCTTGACATCACAATTTAACACATTTTATAAAAATATAAACGGGACTCCAACTTTATTCAGAAGTCAGATTTTTGATGAAAGTGAAAATCAGGTTGAAGTCAAGCTGCATCGCCATTAAACAACTCCAAAAACAGCATTAGCTTACTTTATTTCTGGCATACAGAAGTTCTTATTGAGATTAAAAGAGGTTTAGATGTTGAAGTTTGTTTGAAAGTAATAGTTTTTGCTTTGCAGTGTTTGCTTTGGTTGGGCTCTTTGGCCTTGACTTTTTAATGTTAGATTTTCTCTAACTGCTGCAACTGTTTGTTCTGGCTAGAACAGCAAGAAAAAATGTGATCAAGTATATCAACTACTTGTTGATAATTAAGATATTATCATCATGTCGTGGTCTGACTTCAACCAGAGTTGTACTGTTTTTACATAATCATCATGGGATTCTGCAGCATGAGATCAAACAACAAAACACAGCTTTAAAACATAAAGAGTCAAACTGCCCAACTAAAGCAAACACTGATCACCATAATGGTGACATCAAACCAAACTATTGTTTTCAATAAATCATCAACATCTAAACCTCTGTTAATCTCAATAAGAACTTCTGTTGACGTCTGACAGAAATAAAGTCAGTATTTTTCTTGTTGACTCAACTTTTGTAAAATACAGTTATACAAACTGAAAATAAGTTGTCTGTGACACAAAAACAGTTTAGTTGAGTCAACTTGACATTATTTGTTTTCTGGAGAGGTGCAACTATTATCTAACAAATCTTTTGTAGTTGAGCCAATTCAAAAAATGTTGTCCATTGGAAACAGAAGTTCTTAAGAATTAACAGATTTAGATGTTGATTTTTTTTTAATTGAAAATCATTTGGTTATCACAATTTTGGTGATGAGTGTTTCCTTTGGTTTGGGCAGTTTGACTCTTTGTGTGAGTTTGTGGTTTTTGCAACAGTTTTTAGCAAAGCACATCATTTTTTTGCTAAGAAAGAAAGAAACCAAAATGATGAAGTTTTCAGCCTCATAAACTTGAATAAATCACTAATCTTATTTTTGACCAAATGTGATTTTTAATATTTTACTAACAAAGCTTTCTTGCAGCAGATCAGACATTCTGAATTCTGATTATAAAATACATTGTGGGGAAAAGAAGCCTTTTGACACACAGACATCAAGAATCAGCATATGAATCTCAACAAAGGTGACATACTTCATGCCGCAATGCATGCTGGGAGCCAACATATTCAAATCATGGCTCCCAGCATGCATTGTGGCATGAAACATGTCACCATTGTTGAGATTTTTATGCTGATTCTTGATGTCTGTGTGTCTTAAAAAAAAAAAAAAATCCCACAATATATTTAAAAATCATATTCAGAATGATCTGTTGCATAAAAGTTTTGTTGGTAAATATAACATTATTCACAAATAAATGATCAGGAATCAAAGTAGTAAACTATTCCCCTTTATAATGCCATTATCTAGATCACCTGAACATTTTTTGTTATGGCTTTCTTTGCAACAAATTATGTTTTGCTAAACACGGTTACAAAACTCACATAAAATGCCAAGAGTCAAACTGCCCAACTCAAGGAAACGCTGATCACCAAAATGGTTTATTTTCAATAAAAAAAAAATCAACATCTGAACCTGTTTATTCTTAAGAACTTGTTTCCAATAGACACAAAATGTTGAATTGGCTCAACTACAAAAAATCTGTTACAGAATAGTTGCATCTCTCCAGAAAACAAATAATGTCAAGTTGACTCAACTAAACTTTTTTTTTTTGTGTCACAGACAACTTATTTTCAGTTTGTATAACTGTAATTTACAAAAGTTGAGTCAACGAGAAAAAGCTTGGGGAAATTAGTACTAAGATATTTTTTTTGTTGTACGAGATTTTTACATTGTGGAATTTTGCTGAACCAACACAACAAAATCAGTCATTTGAACTTTTTTCAAGTTGTGTTTTTTTTACAGTGTAGAGAACACTAGATCCTCTACATTTCATTCCAGTTACACATACATAAGTTTCACATAACCTTTCTGTCATTGTTCATATATAATTAAATATATATTACATATAGACTATGAACTAACTAATGAGAATAACGTAAAAATAAAGACAGAAATAGCTCAAATTAACATTCACATACATGTAAGAGCATTAACCTTAGCTCAAATAAGCTGGAACGACATCACCACAAAAGAAAATAACATAATAAAACTCTTTCACTTTCTTTTTGCCGTATCAGGCTATAAATACACACGCAGTTGGTAGAAAACATTCATATGCAGCTTATTGATGATACAGAGATGGACGACTTGCATACTCAGGTTTGAATTCTTTACTTCAGAGCTAGAAATATAAATATTGTATTCCTTGTGCATGTGTATATATATTGGGGCAGAAGATATTATTTAAAGAAGTCTAGAATTATGAGCATAAATTTTTTTCTTGTGTTCTGGCTTTTAAAGGTGTTAAGCCAGATTTTGTGATATATATATAACACTTTATAATAACTGCACACTTTTAAGCATTAGTTAAGCATTAGTAAATAGTTAAGTCATCATTTATAAAGCATTAATAGACATTGATAAGCAGATACATATACATACAGCTATAAATGCTTTATTCTTGACTTATAAGCATATCAATAATGTGTTTAATAATTGTATTTTCATACTATATTAATGATCTATTTAGCATTTTTAAATCATGTATTACATTATTTACACACCAGTTATTTAGGAGTCGTCCATGGTTCATAATATCATTTAGAATGTGTAAGTAAAGGATTAATAAACTATCAAAATGTATGTTTATACATCTTATTTAGGCGTATAGAAATAGTTACTCAGTGTTAATAAATGCTTTATTAACATGTATTTCTACTGTAATTCATGATTAATTCAGGTAGTTATAAAACATTTAGTAGCTGCCAGTTAAAGGGATAGTTTTTTGTTCTGTCTTGTCTTGTGTAGCACATGTTGGGTGCATGTGCTTGTCATGTTTGGTGTGAGCACATGGCTCCTGTCTATTGTCTTGACCCCACCCGTCTTGTTATCTGATTATTGGTTAATTTGCCCCCCCTGTTCTTCCCCATTACCTGCCTTGTTTGTCCCCTATTTAATCTCCTTGTGTCTTCAGTCCTGTGCTGGATCGTTGTCTGATGTCGTCTGTTCCCTGTCATGCTACATGTTCCTGCTCCTTGTGTTGAGTGTATTTTGAGTCCTCGCTCCTTTTCACCGTTACCCACTCTGACAAAAAGATGATATTTTGATGAATGTTTATAACCAAGCAGATAGAGCAACCATTGACTACCATAGTATTTTTTTCCCTACTACACTCTCGGAAAAAAAGGTACAGTGGAGGTACAATTTTGTTACTTGGGGAACAAAAGGTATAACTTTACCTTTAAAGGTACACAATTGGTCCTTAGGGTACAATTTAGGGATGGGCATTTTTCGAAAATATTGTGTTCGAATATTTGGGCGCATAAAAAACGAATATTCGAATATTTGTTTATTTAAATGACGTTATTTTAAGAAAATGAGAAAGACGTTTTTTTTTTTTATTCAAGTTTTTTTATTCAAACTTATGATTAGGTAATATACACAACAAGCTTACGTTATATCTTAAGGTTTTCATTCAGTTCAAAACATTAAACAATATGTGTAAACAAAAAATATATGCCTAAAGAACAAAAGCATTATAAGCTCCAGCAGCGCGAGCAGAAAAAAATGCTAATAAAGCAGAATGCGCCAGTTATCATGCAGAACATACATATACACACGAGTTGGTATATGGTTATCGTGTTTATATTGTTTCACATTTTCATGTTGAGAAAAACAATAATACCATAACACCTTTCTCTACGAACGGGACAGTCTGGCACCCCCGTCCCAAACTGTGGGCACTACATGTCTGGCCACTCAAAGGGAGCTTGAATACTGTGGGAACATGGCCATCACGGTGTTGTGATCGAGACTCTATGATCTCCGTTTAAAAATAAAAATAATAAAAAACAGGAGAGAGAGTCCCCTCTACCACACCCCAATCTACTTCCACAAAAAAAAATCCAGCCGCCGGCACAGACGCCTCAGCCTGCTCCCCGCCAGGGCTGCTGTCCTGCGACCTCCTCCAAGGCCCAGCCCGGGTGTAGACTGCTGCTAGGGCAGGGTGGGAGGGGCGGGAGCCGCAGGAGGGCAGCCCTGGCGGGGAGCAGGCTGAGGCTTCTGTGCCGGCGGCTGGATGGAGGCAGCAGCGGGCCGCCGGGGCAGAATATGTTCAATCGCCCCAGTCTGCTTTTGTGCAGTCGAGAACTGTTGGGCAAAGCTCCCAACTGCCCCGCCAAATAGCCCAGCCTGGGAGATAGGGGAGTCGAGGAAACGTGTTCACTCAGCCTCCTGCCCAACTGCCAGACTGAGACATAAATAACTTCCTGGACCACGGCAGTGGACATCACCTGACCGAGAGAGCGTGCAGTAACCTTCAGCCCGTCTCAGCCTTCAGCCCGTCTCAGCGCCCTGCTAACGGCAGGTTAAGCGGCGCGCCTAACACGGGCTCCTCGGAGATTAATTCAGTTCTTTTTCTGGAGATGGTGACAGGGCCTCTCCTTACCCTGGTGGAGGGCCAGGAGAGAATCTTTTGCTTTCCTTAACCAGAAAAAACTGACATTCACCAGCCTCACAACTCTCAGCCCCCTCTGTCGCCAGCCCGTCAGACGAGACCCCCGTGGAACGCTAGTCCTGCCCTGATCTTCTCTGTCAGGGCGTAGAATTCGACCTCACCCACACTTTGGGACGCTCCCACGCCTCCCTATGTCTGGGCCAGTTATTCTGCTCGCTGCCCCATCGTGGGTGCGCCTGTGGCTCGCACGACCACTGGTTCGGCTCTGGGGGCCGGATTCGGCTTCCCAGACTGGCCAGCTGGTCCGCCCACAGGCTCGGCTTGCGATTCAGTTTGCACAATCTCTTCCCCGCTCTTGGGGAGTCCGCTCAACGTGTTTCTGTATTTGGTTGTGTTGTGAACATTAGCAGTGTTTCTGTATTTGGTTGTGAACATTAGCAACGTGTTTCTGTATTTGGTTGTGTTGTGAACATTAGCAGTGTTTCTGTATTTGGTTGTGTTGTGAACATTAGCAGATTGTTTCTGTACTTGGTGTGTTGTGAACATTAGCAGTGTGTTTCTTTATTTGGTTGTGTTGTGAACATTAGCAGTGTGTTTCTATATTTGGTTGTGTTGTGAACATTAGCAGCGTGTTTCTGTATGTGGTGTGTTATGAACATTAGCAGTGTGTTTCTGTATTTGGTTGTGTTGTGAACATTAGCAGTGTGTTTCTTTATTTGGTTGTGTTGTGAACATTAGCAGTGTGTTTCTATATTTGGTTGTGTTGTGAACATTAGCAGCGTGTTTCTGTATGTGGTGTGTTATGAACATTAGCAGTGTGTTTCTGTATTTGGTTGTGTTGTGAACATTAGCAGCGTGTTTCTGTCTTTGGTTGTGTTGTGAACATTAGCAGTGTGTTTATTTATTTGGTTGTGTTGTGAACATTAGCAGCGTGTTTCTGTATTTGGTTGTGTTGTGAACATTAGCAGTGTGTTTCTGTATTTGGTTGTGTTGTGAACATTAGCAGTGTGTTTCTGTATTTGGTTGTGTTGTGAACATTAGCAGTGTTTCTGTATTTGGTTGTGTTGTGAACATTAGCAGCGTGTTTCTGTATTTGGTTGTGTTGTGAACATTAGCAGCGTGTTTCTGTATTTGGTTGTGTTGTGAACATTAGCAGCGTGTTTCTGTATTTGGTTGTGTTGTGAACATTAGCAGTGTGTTTCTGTATTTGGTTGTGTTGTTAACATTAGCAGCGTGTTTCTGTATTTGGTTGTGTTGTGAACATTAGCAGCGTGTTTCTGTATTTGGTTGTGTTGTGAACATTAGCAGTGTGTTTCTGTATTTGGTTGTGTTGTGAACATTAGCAGTGTGTTTCTATATTTGGTTGTGTTGTGAACATTAGCAGTGTGTTTCTGTATTTGGTTGTGTTGTGAACATTAGCAGTGTGTTTCTGTATTTGGTTGTGTTGTGAACATTAGCAGTGTGTTTCTATATTTGGTTGTGTTGTGAACATTAGCAGCGTGTTTCTGTGTTTCTATATTTGGTTGTGTTGTGAACATTAGCAGTGTGTTTCTGTATTTGGTTGTGTTGTGAACATTAGCAGCGTGTTTCTGTATTTGGTTGTGTTGTGAACATTAGCAGAGTGTTTCTGTATTTGGTTGTGTTGTGAACATTAGCAGCGTGTTTCTGTATGTGGTGTGTTATGAACATTAGCAGTGTGTTTCTGTATTTGGTTGTGTTGTGAACATTAGCAGCGTGTTTCTATATTTGGTTGTGTTGTGAACATTAGCAGTGTGTTTCTGTATTTGGTTGTGTTGTGAACATTAGCAGCGTGTTTCTGTATGTGGTGTGTTATGAACATTAGCAGTGTGTTTCTGTATTTGGTTGTGTTGTGAACATTAGCAGTGTGTTTCTGTATTTCTATATTTGGTTGTGTTGTGAACATTAGCAGTGTGTTTCTGTATTTGGTTGTGTTGTGAACATTAGCAGCGTGTTTCTGTGTTTCTATATTTGGTTGTGTTGTGAACATTAGCAGTGTGTTTCTGTATTTGGTTGTGTTGTGAACATTAGCAGCGTGTTTCTGTATTTGGTTGTGTTGTGAACATTAGCAGTGTGTTTCTGTATTTGGTTGTGTTGTTAACATTAGCAGCGTGTTTCTGTATTTGGTTGTGTTGTGAACATTAGCAGCGTGTTTCTGTATTTGGTTGTGTTGTGAACATTAGCAGTGTGTTTTTGTATTTGGTTGTGTTGTGAACATTAGCAGTGTGTTTCTATATTTGGTTGTGTTGTGAACATTAGCAGTGTGTTTCTGTATTTGGTTGTGTTGTGAACATTAGCAGTGTGTTTCTGTATTTGGTTGTGTTGTGAACATTAGCAGTGTGTTTCTATATTTGGTTGTGTTGTGAACATTAGCAGCGTGTTTCTGTGTTTCTATATTTGGTTGTGTTGTGAACATTAGCAGTGTGTTTCTGTATTTGGTTGTGTTGTGAACATTAGCAGCGTGTTTCTGTATTTGGTTGTGTTGTGAACATTAGCAGAGTGTTTCTGTATTTGGTTGTGTTGTGAACATTAGCAGCGTGTTTCTATATTTGGTTGTGTTGTGAACATTAGCAGCGTGTTTCTGTATGTGGTGTGTTATGAACATTAGCAGTGTGTTTCTGTATTTGGTTGTGTTGTGAACATTAGCAGTGTGTTTCTATATTTGGTTGTGTTGTGAACATTAGCAGCGTGTTTCTGTGTTTCTATATTTGGTTGTGTTGTGAACATTAGCAGTGTGTTTCTGTATTTGGTTGTGTTGTGAACATTAGCAGCGTGTTTCTGTATTTGGTTGTGTTGTGAACATTAGCAGAGTGTTTCTGTATTTGGTTGTGTTGTGAACATTAGCAGCGTGTTTCTGTATTTGGATGTGTTGTGAACATTAGCAGTGTGTTTCTGTATTTGGTTGTGTTGTGAACATTAGCAGTGTGTTTCTGTATTTGGTTGTGTTGTGAACATTAGCAGTGTGTTTCTATATTTGGTTGTGTTGTGAACATTAGCAGCGTGTTTCTGTATGTGGTGTGTTATGAACATTAGCAGCGTGTTTCTGTATTTGGTTGTGTTGTGAACATTAGCAGCGTGTTTCTGTGTTTCTATATTTGGTTGTGTTGTGAACATTAGCAGCGTGTTTCTGTATTTGGTGTGTTATGAACATTAGCAGTGTGTTTCTGTATTTGGTTGTGTTGTGAACATTAGCAGCGTGTTTCTGTATTTGGTTGTGTTGTGAACATTAGCAGCGTGTTTCTGTATTTGATGTGTTGTGAACATTAGCAGTGTGTTTCTGTATTTGGTTGTGAACATTAGCAGTGTTTCTGTATTTGGTTGTGTTGTGAACATTAGCAGCGTGTTTCTGTATTTGGTTGTGTTGTGAACATTAGCAGTGTGTTTCTGTATTTGGTTGTGTTGTGAACATTAGCAGCGTGTTTCTGTATTTGGTTGTGTTGTGAACATTAGCAGTGTGTTTCTGTATTTGGTTGTGTTGTGAACATTAGCAGTGTGTTTCTGTATTTGGTTGTGTTGTGAACATTAGCAGCGTGTTTCTGTATTTGGTTGTGTTGTGAACATTAGCAGTGTGTTTCTGTATTTGGTTGTGTTGTGAACATTAGCAGCGTGTTTCTGTATTTGGTTGTGTTGTGAACATTAGCAGCGTGTTTCTGTATTTGGTTGTGTTGTGAACATTAGCAGTGTGTTTCTGTATTTGGTTGTGTTGTTAACATTAGCAGCGTGTTTCTGTATTTGGTTGTGTTGTGAACATTAGCAGCGTGTTTCTGTATTTGGTTGTGTTGTGAACATTAGCAGTGTGTTTCTGTATTTGGTTGTGTTGTGAACATTAGCAGCGTGTTTCTGTATTTGATGTGTTGTGAACATTAGCAGTGTGTTTCTTTATTTGGTTGTGTTATGAACATTAGCAGTGTGTTTCTGTATTTGGTTGTGTTGTGAACATTAGCAGCGTGTTTCTGTATTTGGTTGTGTTGTAAACATTAGCAGTGTGTTTCTGTATTTGGTTGTGTTGTGAACATTAGCAGTGTGTTTCTGTAGTTGGTTGTGTTGTAAACATTAGCAGTGTGTTTCTGTATTTGGTTGTGTTGTGAACATTAGCAGCGTGTTTCTGTATTTGGTTGTGTTGTGAACATTAGCAGCGTGTTTCTGTATTTGGTTGTGTTGTGAACATTAGCAGTGTGTTTCTGTATTTGGTTGTGTTGTTAACATTAGCAGCGTGTTTCTGTATTTGGTTGTGTTGTGAACATTAGCAGCGTGTTTCTGTATTTGGTTGTGTTGTGAACATTAGCAGTGTGTTTCTGTATTTGGTTGTGTTGTGAACATTAGCAGCGTGTTTCTGTATTTGATGTGTTGTGAACATTAGCAGTGTGTTTCTTTATTTGGTTGTGTTATGAACATTAGCAGTGTGTTTCTGTATTTGGTTGTGTTGTGAACATTAGCAGCGTGTTTCTGTATTTGGTTGTGTTGTGAACATTAGCAGTGTGTTTCTTTTTTTGGTTGTGTTGTGAACATTAGCAGAGTGTTTCTGTAGTTGGTTGTGTTGTAAACATTAGCAGTGTGTTTCTGTATTTGGTTGTGTTGTGAACATTAGCAGTGTGTTTCTTTATTTGGTTGTGTTGTAAACATTAGCAGAGTGTTTCTGTAGTTGGTTGTGAACATTAGCAGTGTTTCTGTATTTGGTTGTGTTATGAACATTAGCAGTGTGTTTCTGTATTTGGTTGTGTTGTGAACATTAGCAGCGTGTTTCTGTATTTGGTTGTGTTGTGAACATTAGCAGTGTGTTTCTTTTTTTGGTTGTGTTGTGAACATTAGCAGAGTGTTTCTGTAGTTGGTTGTGTTGTAAACATTAGCAGTGTGTTTCTGTATTTGGTTGTGTTGTGAACATTAGCAGTGTGTTTCTTTATTTGGTTGTGTTGTAAACATTAGCAGAGTGTTTCTGTAGTTGGTTGTGTTGTAAACATTAGCAGAGTGTTTCTGTAGTTGGTTGTGTTGTGAACATTAGCAGCGTGTTTCTGTATTTGATGTGTTGTGAACATTAGCAGAGTGTTTCTGTATTTGGTTGTGTTGTGAACATTAGCAGTGTGTTTCTTTATTTGGTTGTGTTGTAAACATTAGCAGAGTGTTTCTGTAGTTGGTTGTGTTGTAAACATTAGCAGCGTGAGGAGAGGACTTCTCATTGGTCTACAAGTTGACTTTAACCACCAAACTCAATCCTAAGGTTTAGGCAAGAGCTGCCATAAAAATTCCTTCAGGGCCTCCTGGATGCAGCAGCAATAGAGAGGCCACAGAGATCTATCTAAATCCATTCATACACATGTTTGGAGGCCTTAAATTTATATAAACTGCAACACATCCACTTCGTCTTCATACAAAGCACAGTTTATGTTAATGGTTAGTGACTGTTAACACAACAGTTCATGGGACAGATCCATTAACAGATAAACGAATGCGTGGATGATGACTTAACCGTTTCTTATCATGTTTGGTCTCCATCTTTTCCATATGATGCCTTTTACATTTTAAAAGAGGTTTGGTAAAGAAATAATGCATGGGTAAAACATTAAAGACACTGTTTTAACACGGAACTTTATGCTATGCAAATGAGTTCCACACTAGGGTGGGCAACATCGTGGCTACTTTGGACACCAGTGGCCATTCACACTCCAGGATCAGAAAGGCACCGGATTTCAATCTCCTAAATATAAATATGTCCCCTGGGTAGACACACCCTTGTTCTGCGTTTCCAACTCGACAGGGAAGGAGACACTAACAGACACATCACGTCCTGAGTTTCTGACCTGACAAGGAAAGAGACTACAAGACAGTTGAGGTTAAGCTTTTGCGAGCAAAACCTTTTATATTGCTTTCGGCTGCACTCAAGCTGCAAAAGGGCTCTCTCATTGAGAGATCTTATCTGACCCTTACGACTCCTCCAGCAACACAGCCCAGTCCACCAAGGACCTCTGCTTCGGCATACATTGCCTGTCCCACACAGCTCCACAGTGACGCAGCCAGCCTGCAACGGACCCTGTGAAGATTCGACGGACCCAGCTGCCTGGTCCACTCTTAAGGACCCTCGTGGCACAACCAAAGTTCTGCATCCTTCAGCCCAGCGTGGCAGCGACTACTGGATCGCAACTCTGCGCCCTTCCCACTGCACGCTACCCGCATAACCAGTGGAAGACGTCTATACCTCCAAGGACGGATCACCCGACTGTGTGGAACGTAAATATAAACTTACCAGAGACCTTTCTAGAGACCTTGGCATTAGTTTATACATGCAACATGTTTTTCTAACCTGCTTAGATAACAGTTACCCGAGGTCAGTTTGTTACAAATAATAGGTTTATTATTTGTTTAATGATAAATACGCATTTATTTATCACCATTTGCCAGAACCCTTAGGTGGTTTCCATAAGAAGCATCCCCATACAATTCTCTTCCATTGCTACATTCTGTTCAACAGCATTTATTGGTTTTATTGTTTCATTCAGTACTTTTCTTTTTGGTTTACTATCCTTTAGAAGTGCATATTCATTACTAGCATTATTAATTGTTGAAGTATTTACTCTTGCATATCTATTGTTAATAAATTTCATTCATTTTATTACACTGTGTCTTCATTGTGTTGATGATCAAATACTCTACTAGTTGTCCAGACTCACAAATCCTTCAGATAAATCAGCTGACCAACTCCCTCTAGTTTACATTAATTCTGAATTATTAAACAGCTCTTTTGGGAGTGTTCTTATATTGTTAAGATATTCTTAGCTGGTGCCCCATATCAAAAGGGGGGAGGGGTCATCTGATACACTCATAACCACACCTTAAGTGACACGTGATCTAAAAATCACTGTGTCATCAGTGAATTGAGTAAAAATCACTACAACAATAAGCACTTCTAACTCCTGTGATTTTTACTCACACACAGACATCAAGAATCAGCCTATAAATCTTAACAATGGTGACATGCTTCATGCCACAATGCATTCTGGGTGCATCATGCAAAAATCATCCATTCATCCCAGAATGCATTGTGGCATGAAGCATGTCACCATTGTTGAGATTCATAGAGATTACAATTCAGGAGTACAGGAAGCTATCCATCATAAAGAGGCGAAGAAACGCAAAAAGTGCCTAAAATACTAAGTTTTGTACATTACTCAGTGTAGGACAGGCTAAAGTAGGGAGGGAAAAGAGGAAGAAAGAGGAAAAATAAGAAGCCAGAAGCACATTGCAGTAGTCAAGCCTAGAAATGACCAGGCCCTGGACGAGGAGCTGTGTTGCATGCTCTGTTAGGAATGGTCTGATCTTCCTGATGTTGTGCATGAAATCAAGGATGAACCTACCTGGATGGTGAAGTCGTGTTGTATAGCCGGATTGGCAGGGAAGACGAGAAGCTCAGTCTTTGCCAGGTTGAGCTGCAGGTGATGTTTTTTCATCCGTGCTGAGATGTCTTCCAGATAGCTCGTAATACATGCAGCTACTGTGGGATCATCTGGTTCAAATGAAAAGTAGAGCTGTGTGTCATCAGCATAGCAGTGGTATGAGACGCCATGTGCCTGTATGATGGGTCCCAGTGATGTAGTGTAAATGGAGAAGAGGAGAGGTCCAAGCACCGAGCCCTGAGGAACCCCAGCGCTCAGTTGATGTGCTTTGGATACCTCTCTTCTCCTGGCAACCTTGAAAGACCTACCTGTGAGATAGGACTCAAACCAGTGGAGGGGAATCCCTGTGATGCCCAGTGATGAGAGGGTGAACAGAAGAATCTTCTGTTCTGAAGAGTTGAATTTTCTGAAAAGTGTGTGTGTGTTTGAGGTGCTGTTGATTTTGTTTTGGAAATATGAAGATTTAGCCGCATGGACTTCATCCGAGAAGGATGAGACCAGAGATTGATACTTACCTAGGTCAGATGGGTGGTTTGATTTACGCCATTTTCTCTCTGCTGCCCTGAGTTTAGTCTGGTGTTCATGAAGAACATCAGATAACCAAGGGTTAGAGGGAGTAGTGCGTGCTGGCCTAGAGGATAGAGGACAGATACTCTCTAGACAAGAAGTTCAAGTGGAACATAAAGTGTCAGTTGCAGTGTTTACATCCATAAAGGAGAATTGTGTGGATAAGGGAAGAGAGGATGACACAACAGAGGAGAGATGAGGTGGAGAAAGTGAGCGCAGGTTTCATCTGAAAGTAACTGGTAGAGAGACTGGTGGTGCACGAGTAGTAAGTTGTAGATTAAATGTGATGAAGTAATGATCTGAGGTGTGTAGAGGTTTCACCAGAATGTTATCTGTAAAGCAGTTGCGCAAGTAAATGAGGTCAAGTTGGTTGCCAGATTTGTGGGTATGTGAAGTGATGAGGCATTTGAGAACAAATGAGGCTAGGAGGGAGTGGAAATCTGTAGCATAATGTTTGTCCAGGTGAATGTTGAAGTCGCAGAGGACTACAAGTGGGCTGCCATCCTCTGGGAATGAGGACAGAAGCACATCCAGCTCCTCAACAAATGTGCCCAATTGACCTTGGGGGCGGTAAAGGATTTTAATGGGAGTTGTGACTGTAATAGCGTAGTATTCAAATGAGTTGTTATTGCATAGATATGTGTGGGTTGAGTATTTCCAATAGTTAGAAATGAGAAGACCCGTGCCGTGTTATCTGTCCAGTGATTCTGCTTGTTAACAGCAGGTGTTCATCACAAACGCTAAATCATCACTCAATTACCTCATTAACTTCAACACTGATTCAGTGTTACTTATAACACTCTTAGTGTGGATTATGTAAACACTAAGCAGTGTTAATTTAAAATTGGGAAATTTGCAGTGTAGAATGGTATTATTTATTTGTTTAAACACTAATTAAAAAATTTAAGTAAATAAAATGTTAATTTCTTTAACAGGGCAAAAACAAGGATCATGGAGAGGTAGGAGTCAGAGCAGATCAACAGCTACATCAGGAAAAGACTACAAAAATGAATTTATTTCACAAACTGCATATTGAAGACAGGTGCCATAATAAACTGAGAGCTGCAGATGTTCTACAGTTAACTGAGAATTCATTACAGTCCCATGAGTCTTGTGCTGAGGAGGAGCTGATTCAGACTTTCATACAAAAACTACTGATGATGAACTACAGAGCGAGATACATCAAAACTAAAGAGACCAAAGAACAGCATCACACAAAACGAAAAGACACTAAATCATTTAAAAGTGAGGATGATATTTACAATGAACTTTCTTCCTCTAATGATGGAACAAGTGTATCTGAGCGAATTCACCCGATGGATGTTCAGATGGCCGTGTTTCATTGTGCTGATGGTTTCCTGAAGCAGCTGATGGTCACTAAACTGTCCCAGTGTCAGTACGCTCTGCCTCTGCTTGTTCCTGATCCATTTACACAACAGATTGAGTTTCCTCTCTGGACATTCAGACAAATCAACAAGAGCTGGAAGATGACAAACACCAACAATGAAATCGTTAGTCAAACCCAGCCGATCTACAAGGCAGAAACTCCAATGGTGTCTTTCTTCAGGTTTGGCTCTGTGTCTTCATCCAAGTCTCAGCTGATGAACAGTCTGATCAATGAGAAACACAACACGTTCTTCCACAGGAACTGCCCAGGCAGCAGCAGAAACAGAGTCCTGATGGATGGAGTGGTGGAGATTGCCTGGTTTTGCCCCACTGGATCATATGATGATAAATTCACTGACTGTGTTGCATTCTGTAATCTACACGGTGATGCAGGAGACCATGAGAAACAGCTGCAGATCCTCACTGAAATGGCCTCAGTCAATGTTGTTCTTCTACCACGACTGGAGAGGAATGACAAAAACATGATAAAACTTCAAGAATTCTACAAGGATTCAAAGCCAATAATTTGTCTTTTTTCTGAGGATGAATCTGCAGTCATTGAGACACGGAAAGGAAAATACAAAATTGGTTTGAAAGACAGAAATCAGTCAGAAGTATCTGAGGAACTCAGAAGAGCCATAAATGAATGTCTCGCAGAATCATCTTCAACTTTCAGACTTAAAGATGTGTCCAAACACTCAGGCATCAGAGTAGATGAGGAAGATGATGATGACTGCAGGAGAGGAAGAGAAGCAGCACAGAAAATGATGAGTTTACTGAAGAAGAAACGTCTGACAGAAATCAAAGAATCATTTCTGCCCTGTCAGGGGAAACTGTGGCATCAGTGGAGTCAGACAAACAAAGAACTACATCGACCTCGAGGAGATGAACTTGAAATGGACATCAGTAGAAAGAAAACAGAAATGAAGAAAATCCGTCAAAAGCAGCATAAATCTGACATCAGCAAGTTCATGTTGTTCTTTATTAAAGAAATGAACTCACAAGCTGTAAACAAAACATTTTTTCTCAAATGGCTCAGAATCCTCCTGGATGACTATACATCAGCTGACCTTTTTATGTTACATCACAAGTATGATGAAAAATGGTCAAGAGTCTTAAAACTGAAAAAGAAGCATGATAAATCTGAGCAACTCAAAGCTGAACAAGCAGAACTTGAGAGAATATCTGAGGAACTTGAAGCTGCAACCTTTGGTTTGGAGCACATCATGAGGGAGATCGGTCAGATCTATGAATCATGTTCATCTGTGAAGAAGAACAAGAAAGACCTACAGTTTCACTTCTCTTCTCTCCCGAGTCTTGCAGCAGAGATGATGATCTCTGGATTTCCACTGGAGCTGATGGATGGAGATGCTGCTCATGTTCCTGTGATCTGGATCTCTGCTGTTCTAGATCAACTCATCCAGAAACTGGGAGACCAGAGAGTCTTTGTGCTGTCAGTTTTAGGACTTCAGAGCTCTGGGAAATCCACCATGCTGAACGCCATGTTTGGACTCCAGTTTGCCGTCAGTGCTGGCAGGTGCACCAGAGGAGCTTTCATGCAGCTGATCAGATTGTCAGACGAGATGAAAACACAGATAAACTTTGACTATATTCTGGTTGTTGATACTGAGGGTCTTCGTGCTCTAGAACTGGCTGGAAGATCAACAAGGCATCATGACAATGAATTGGCCACATTTGTTGTTGGTCTTACAAATATAACATTGATCAACATCTTTGGAGAAAACCCATCTGAGATGCAGGACATTCTTCACATTGTTGTTCAGGCGTTCATGAAGATGACAAAAATCAAACTGAATCCCAGCTGTGTGTTTGTGCATCAGAACATTTCAGATGTCATAGCTGGAGAAAAAAACATGGAGGGAAGGAGACGACTGCAAGAGACACTGGATGAGATGACAGAACTCGCTGCTGAAGAGGAAGTCTGTGATGCTAAACGTTTCCGAGATGTCATTAGATTTGATGTACATAATGATGTGAAGTATTTTGCTCAGCTCTGGGAGGGCAGCCCACCGATGGCACCACCAAACCCGAAGTACTGTGAGAATATTCAAGAACTAAAGGAAACTATTGTGTCTCATGCCTCAAAGTCACATGGAATGATGCTGAAAGACTTAAAAGATCGTATTAATGATCTCTGGGAGGACTTACTGAATGAACGATTCGTCTTCAGCTTCAGAAATTCTCAGGAGATTTCAGCCTATAGGAAACTGGAGACCGAATACAGCAAGTGGTCCAGGACGCTTCGTAGTGCCATGATGGAAATTGAGAACAAACTACACAACAAAATAGAAAAGAAAGCACTTCATGAGGTTGAGGAAACTGATCTTCAAAGAGAACTGAAGACGACAAGTGAAGAAGTGGAGAAATCAATGTCAGAATTCTTTGAGAAAGACAAAGACAAAGATATACTGATTCAGTGGAAAACATCATTTGAAATCAAAATCAAAGAGATTCAGGAAAACATTGTGAGAGAAACAAAGAGGAAATTAAATGAGATTCTTCAGCAGCGAGACCTGAAGAAAATGATCGATGCTCAGAAGACACATCATGAAAACACTCTCTATGAAAAGAGCAAAGAACTTGCCTTAAAACTCAAAGACAAAGCAAATGATGAGGAAACACTGAAGAAAGAGTTCGATTTGTTTTGGGAACACAGTGTGAAGAAGGTCATTGGAGACACTCATCCAACCAAAGACATTGACATAATGAGAGATGTGAAAAGACTCCTCGGTGACATCAATAAGAGCAATCTCCATGTAGACCACTGGGAAGAGGGCAGCAAATGCAATGATATTTTCACTATGTCAAGTTATTCTGAATATGTCATTTTCAAAATGTCCACAAAAGGAGGGCGTAAAAAGACTCCCAAGGGCAGAACAGATGAAGAAACATTTGAATTGGCTCAAATAATGTCATCAAAAGATGAAGCCAATATAAAAACATTTGTTGAAGATGTTGCTCATCAAACAGAGAATAGAATACAGTCATTTGTTATTTCGAAGATGGGGTACAGCAACAGCTTCATTCAGCAACTCACAGATTACATCATGGCAAGAGTAATGCAACATCAGGAAGGATCAGAGAAATATAAGTTCAAGAAGGAATTCTTCAGGGATTTGGTTCTCTCCATCTGTAAGAGAGCAAACAAGATGATCACTGACCAACACAGATTGTTCAAGGAAGCCAATGATCCCGTTCTCTATTCAGAGAAGAAGAGAGAAGAGTACTATAGTATTTTCAAGAAATACTGTCATGGAGCAACATCAGCTGCTGGTTTTGGAGAGATCATCTGTCAGAGACTGAAAGAGCCCATTGAGCAGAGTGTCTATATGAAGACGGCCAGAGATCTGACAGATGAAATGAGATCAAACTGCGAATCACTGAATGGAAACAGATCAAAACTGGAGAAACACATCCTGAAGACACTGGCAGAACAGGAGGATTTTGACAAATACATGAACTACATTCATAATCCCAGAGAACATTTTGAGATATTCATCAGAGATGAAGTCAGTCGGTACATCACTGATAAGTTCAGTGTCAGTGTTTTACCCAAGATGAAGGAGAACATTAAACTCCTGGAGCAGAAGATCACGAAGGCAGCTCATGAATCTACTGAACATGTTAAAGAGAACAGTGGAGATGCTGGTTTGTGGTTGAAGAGTTTCACACAGCGGCTCTCAGATGTGCTGATCTTCTCTGAAAAAGACCTCAGTGGAGTGAAACATGATGATGTTGATGATTTCAATGTCGTAGAAGATGTGATAAGACAAGAACTTCCTGCTATAATGTCTGATATCAGCAGTAGTTTCAAAAGAAACACATTTCCAGCAAATCTGGATTATAAATTCAGGCCAGATGGTCTTCTGATTGATCACTTCTGCCAGTGCTGTTGGGTTCAGTGTCCGTTCTGTAAAGCCATCTGCACCAACAAAATAAAAAACCATGATGGCGATCACAATGTTTTTTTTCATCGTAATACTGGACTGAATGGGTGGTTTTACAGAGGAACAGCAAACTTGTCTATTAGCATCTGCACATCAGCAGTAGCAAGTCATCAGTATTTTTGTCTCAGTGGCTCAGATGATACAGTCCTCTGGAGAAAATACAAAAAAGCAGGAGGAAGGTTTGCAAACTGGAGCATCACTCCTGATCTCTCCGAGCAGCCCTACTGGAAGTGGTTTGTGTGTAAATTCCAGAAACATCTGGAAAAACAATACAATAAAACATATGAGGTGAAGGGGAAGATCCCAGATGAATGGAGAAAATACTCTAAACAGGATGCTTTAGAGAGTTTGGATAAATACATTGAACAAATAAGCTTCTGTTAGGTATTTGACTGATAAAACAGTCTGAAATGAGTTCATGTTTCTCGCTTCAAAACGTCTAAACTAAAATCATCTAAACCTCAGTTCACATAATACAACAGAGAGGAGAGTTTAGTGATTTCATTAAAGGGTTTTGTTTCAAAGATGGTATAATTTTTTTATTTTAATGTGTCTTTTAATTTTATATTTATTGATTGCAGTAGCTCTGTGAGGTTACACATCAGTTATTTTGAAGGATATTAAAATCATCATTGTTTAATGTTCTGTTGGGATGTAAAGGGTTTCTGTTTAGTTTTGTGTGTCACTGTTGTGCTGAAGAGTAGAGTCTGTGCTTCAGTCCAGGAGAAGACCGAGAAACATTGAGAATATGCTGCATGTTGCTTTATTTAAGCGGCAGCAACCTTGTAGTTGCTGATGCAGTGAATATCTCTTAATTTAATTAAAATGTTTAGAGGATGTACTTACAGTATAACTATGCTCACCTTATTAACACATTATAAATATTAGTTTATAAGTTTAAATGGTAGTTGGTCGGTTTTTGCAAATGACATGAATTAACTGAAGTTTTAATTTAGTGTTGTAGATAAAGGAAAGAACTGTACAATTATTTTACCATTAATTTACAGGACAATGTTTTACAATGTATCTGATGACATTAGAAAAGCTTTTTATGTCACTGTCTGACAATACGTGAGTGAATTTAATACTTTGACATACTTTTAATCCTTATGTCATTTTATCTTATTCGTTTTATTTAATCACGATACTTAAAAAGTAATTTAACTTAAAATGACAATATCACAATATCTATAACAAAGATCAAGTGTCTTGTCCTGTGTATCTTCGCAAGTTTCTAGATTTCCTTGTGTGCATTTGCTTATGATTATGTAAATTATATAAACACAAATAAATAAATAAAAATAAACTGAATTGATTTCTGTCCACACATTTCTTTTATTCAAACTCCTTATCAATAACATGAATAATTTTATCAGAAGAGGATGTCATTGCTAATCATGATTGCTCCTGTCTGATCGATTGCTCCTGTCTGCCTCCTGTCTGCCGGTCGCAGTGTTTGCAGCTCTGTACAGCTTTGCTTTTGAATCTCTATTTGATATCTTTTCTTGTTGTTTATACTGCTAAATATAACTTACTCATCACCATATATTGTTTAATATTTCCTATCACGTTAAAATTTACATTGTTAGCTTTTAATTTAAATCACTATCACAACGTGTTAGCATTTCACAACGCGTTAGCATTTCACTAGCCTGTTAGCCTGCCATTTGTGCATCCGGGTTTCCTGTTTTGTCTCTCATGCCTTTACTAGTCCATCAAACAACTGTGGTAAGTTGGATTAATCAACAAATACGGTAAGCCATGTCTTCTCCTTTTATTGTCACCTGCACTACATGTTTCATGTTTAGTATATCTGTCTCCGTTGGTGAACAGGGCTTCACATGTGATAAATGTAAGGAGATAGTCAGACTGACGGAGAAGATTTCAGAATTAGAGACACGCATCCAGATTTTATTTGAGAGTAGTGAGAACAAAACAGCTTTAGACACTGCTTTGGATGCGACTAGCTCAGTGAAATCTGTACATTGTTCGGTTCCGGCTGTAGAGCCCGTGCAGCAGGGCAACTGGGTGACGGTGAGACGGCATAGTCGCGGATCAAAAAACCACTCTTCCGTTCCGATTAGAACATCAAACAGGTTCTCCCCACTCAGTGATGCACCCACTGAGAATCCTGTTGAAAGTGCCCTAGTTATTGGCGATTCTATTACACGGAACGTGAAAATAGAGACACCAGCCACCATAGTCACATGTTTACCGGGAGCCAGAGCGCCTGACATCAAAGCTAATTTAAAAGTGCTGGCTAATGCTAATCGTAAATTCTCTAAGATTATTATTCATGTCGGCACAAATGATGTTCGACTTCGCCAGTCGGAGATCACCAAAATTAACATTAAAGAGGTGTGTGAACTCGCAAGTACGATGGCAAACCGGATTTTTTGCTCTGGTCCCCTCCCCATTAAAAGGAGTGATGAGATACTTAGCAGACTATCATCACTCAATGGCTAGTTGTCTAAGTGGTGTCCGCAAAATAACATAGGGTTCATAGACAATTGGAAAAGCTTTTGGGGCAGACCTGACCTGTTGAAAAGAGATGGTATCCATCCCTCCTGGGGTGGTGCCGCTCTTCTCTCTAGTAATTTGGCACATAGTCTTAAAGCTAAACCTTGACTAACTAGGGCCCAGGTCAGGAAGCAGACGGACTGGCTTACCCGACCGTCTGCTAGCTGTCTCGCGTCACAGAAGTCAGATAAATCCCAGCACATAGAGACTCTTTCACCTAGCTATTATCACATAGAGACTGTGTCTGTTCCACGAATTAGTAAATACAAAAAAACACCAAAACTATTCAACGGTAAAAATTTAATTGATGTCCAACAAATAAACAACAGATATAATACAGATGAACAAATGATAAAGCTCGGGCTGCTGAATATTCGATCCCTTTCCTCTAAAACGCTTATTGTTAATGATATGATTACAGATAATAATCTAGATGTGCTGTGTTTGACAGAAACCTGGCTAAAACCTGACGACTACATTACTTTAAATGAGTCCACCCCACAAGATTATTGTTATAAACACGAGCCGCGTCTGAAAGGTAAAGGCGGAGGTGTTGCTGTAATTTATAATAATATCTTCAGTATTACTCCGAAGTCTATTTTCTAATATAATTATTTTGAAGTTTTGGTGCTTTACGTAACGTTATGTAGTGAAATTGATAAATCCTGTTTAACATTTGTGTTGGCTACTGTATATAGGCCACCAGGCCACAATACACACTTTATCAGAGAATTTGCTGATTTTTTATCAGAGTTAGTACTGGCTACAGATAAAGTCCTAATTGTTGGTGATTTTAATATCCATGTAGACAATGAAAAAAACGCATTGGGATTGGCATTTAGAGACATTCTAAACTCTATTGGAGTTAGGCAACACGTATCAGGACCCACTCATCGCCGTAATCATACTCTAGACCTAATATTGTCACATGGAATAAATGTTGATACCGTTGAAATTCTGCAGCAGAGCGATGACATCTCAGATCATTACCTAGTATCATGTATACTTAATTTAGCAAAGGCTGCAAAGCCGTCCCCTCGCTTCAAATATGGCAGGACTATCACTGCTGAGACTAAAGATTTCTTTATAAATAAACTTCCTCATCAGTTTCATCTCCTCAGCATCCCAGAGGAACTTGATGTTGCAACAGAAACTATTGACTCTCTCTTTTCCAGCACTTTAGACACAGTTGCTCCTCTGCGCTTAAAGAAGATTAAAGAGAATAGTCCAACGCCGTGGTACAACGAGCACACCCGGGCCCTTAAAACAGCAGCCAGAAAAATGGAGCGCAGCTGGAAGAAAACAAAACTGGAAGTTTTTCGCATTTCGTGGAAAGAGAGCATGATTTCATACAGAAAGGCCGTAAAAACTGCTAGATCTGCTTATTTCTCGACTCTCTTAGAAGAAAACAAACACAACCCTAGGTATTTATTCGATACAGTGGCTAAATTAACCAAAAATAAAGCTTCAACTTCTGATGTCTGCCAACAGCACAGCAGTAATGACTTTATGAACTTCTTTACTTGTAAGATTGATAATATTAGGAAAAAAATTATAACCATGCAGCCGTCTACTACTGTATCACATCAGACAGAGCATTGTAGTGTCACTGAGGAAAAATTACATTCATTCACTGCTATAGGAGAAGAAGAATTGGCTAAACTCGTTAAATCATCTAAATCAACAACATGTATGCTCGACCCTATACCGGCTAAACTACTAAAAGAGATGCTTCCAGAGGTCATAGATCCTCTTCTTAATATCATTAATTCATCCTTGACTTTAGGATATGTACCGAAAACTTTTAAGTTGGCTATTATTAAACCACTTATTAAAAAACCGCAACTTGACCCTACAGAATTAGTCAATTACAGGCCAATCTCAAATCTACCCTTTCTGTCAAAAATACTAGAAAAGGCAGTGTCCTCACAATTATGTTCCTTTTTAGAAAGAAATGGTATCTGTGAGGATTTCCAGTCAGGATTTAGACCGTATCATAGTACTGAGACTGCTCTCATTAGAGTTACAAATGATTTACTCATCATCCGATCGTGGTTGTATCTCTCTATTAATGTTACTCGATCTTAGCGCTGCATTCGATACTATCGACATTCTTTTCAATAGACTCAAATTATGTTATTAGTGAAATTACATTGGCATTAGGGCTGTGCGATATTGAAGAAAAATGCGATATGCAATACCTTGTTAAATAATGCGATATTCAATATGCGATACGATATTGCTTTAAGTGTGTAAAATCTATTTAAATTATATTAAAATAAATTATTTAAAAACTGAGAATGATATAATTTATGTGTTTCACAGTCTTTCTGGAAAGAAAGCATCGCTACAACTTCTGAAAGTGACCAGCACAAAAACTCTTTGCTTGACTTGGTAATATATAGTTATATCAACCTAAAACTTATCATCAAGAACATCCAGGTAAACAAAGACACCTGAACTAGGGGTGGGCGATTATTTTTGTTATTTTGATTTATCTTTGTTATTAAAAATAAGATCTAAAAACAGTAGTCTTCACATGAATTAAATATACACTGATACATGTCAAGTCAAGTCAAGTCAACTTTATTTATATAGTGCTTTTTACAATGCAGATTGTTTCAAAGCAGCTTCACAGTGTTAAACAGGAAAATAATGAACAGAATTTGATTCGGCTGTACAGCCGCTCTGGAGAAAACGGATATGTCATCAGCTCATTTCAATTACCATATATATTCAAGTAATGTAGTTGATATAATTTAGTTTAGTAATTAAATTTATTTGGATATTTATTTGAAAACATAATAAAGTTACAAAGGTTATTCAGCCAAGAGCACTGAGTGATTTTCTCTTTTTCTTTTGTTGTTTGACAGACAGCGGCAGGTTTACTGTATTAGCAGGCTGTCACTTTAAGACCTAATGCACGGATCCGATTGACACGCATTCGGTTTCTTCCCCTAACTGATATTGTTCACTTAAAGCATAACCGACTGTGTTTACATCAATACTCGTCAAGACAGCCATTTTGACATAACTGTGTGTGTATTTGACAGTTTGAGTGTGTAATAAGGCACGAAACAGAACTGAAGGGATCACACTCTTTCAGAGAGGCGGCTTGTGCACACGTTTCGGTGTGTGTGTTAGACAGCAGACAGCGCGAGACTGCAAGGAGTTGTTTTTCGCAAGTTATTGCGTTTAATAACTCTTTTTAACGTCAAGCAAGTCACATAAGTAACAGTCGTGCGCCCAGTCTATTCTCTGCTATATGCGTCGACCTAAACCATACACTTTTCACAATGTTGAAGTAGCCTATTAAAATTATTCAGATATTGCGTGCTGTTGTGCAGCCCTAATTGGCATGGTTTAAATCATTCTTATCTGACCGTTATCAGTTTGTAGCAGTAAATGAAGAGATGTCACACCGATCACAAGTTCAGTATGGAGTACCGCAGGGCTCAGTGCTAGGACCGTTGCTTTTCACCCTGTACATGCTACCACTGGGAGATATCATTAGGAAGCATGACGTTAGTTTTCATTGTTATGCTGACGATACTCAGCTTTATATTTCTTCACGCCCTGACGAAACTTACCAATTCACAAGATTAACGGAATGCATAGCTGATATAAAAAATTGGATGACTAATAATTTCCTGCAACTGAATTCAGAAAAAAATTAATTTTTAACTATTGGACAAAAAAAAACTCCACATGTAGTAACCTAGAATACTGTCTAACACTTGATGGCTGCTCTGTCAAGTCCTCGTCGTCAGTTAGGAACCTGGGTGTGCTCTTTGATACCAATCTCTCATTTGAAAGCCACGTTTCTAGCATCTGTAAAACTGCATTCTACCATCTTAAAAATATATCTAAATTACGGCACATGCTTTCAATGCAAAATGCTGAACAGTTAGTTAATGCGTTCATGACCTCAAGGCTAGATTATTGCAATGCTCTACTGGGTGGTTGCCCTGCTCGCTTAATAAATAAACTGCAGCTGGTCCAAAACGCAGCAGCTCGAGTTCTTACTAGAACCAGGAAGTATGACCATATTAGCCCGGTTCTGTCAACACTGCACTGGCTGCCTATTAAACATTGCATACATTTTAAAATCTTGCTAATTACTTACAAAGCACTAAATGGTTTAGCTCCCCAGTACTTGAGCAAGCTCTTAACGCATTATACTCCATCACGTCTATTGCGGTCTCAAAATTCTGGCCAGTTGATAATACCTAGATTCTTTTCCTATTTAGCACCTAAACTCTGGAACAGTCTTCCTAGCATTGTTCGGGAAGCAGGCACACTCTGTCAGTTTAAATCTAGACTAAAAACACATCTCTTTACTATGGCATACACATAAACTTTTTTAATTTATATTATTCAAATCAATTAAACGATTGTTTTAGGCTGCATTAACTAGGTCAGCCGGAACCGGGAACACTTCCCATAACACCTGATGTACTCGTTACATCATAAGAAGAATGGCATCTACGCTAATGTTAGTCTCTCTGTTTATCCCGAGGTTTACTGCAGTCGGCCAGATCCGGGCCGTATCCAGACCAGATGGTGGACCTGCGCCTGGACATGACCAAACGCATCGAAATAATTGCAGTAATGTTGCCAGAATCATAATCATACACTATTTGTTCATCGGCCAGAGGAGAACTGGCACCCTGACTGAGCCTGGTTTCTCCCAAGGTTTTTTTCTCCATTCTGGCCCTGAAGGAGTTTTGGTTCCTTGCCACCGTCGCCTTTGGCTTTTGGCTTGCTCAGTTGGGGACACTTAAATTTCAATTATATTACTGATCCGCCCGCATTGACACTATATGATAATTGAAATTAGCTGGATAACATCACGGTTTTCACCAGAGCGGCTGTACAGCCGAATCAAATTCTGTTGCATTACTTTCCGGTTAACACTGTGAAGCTGCTTTGAAACAATTGGCATTGTAAAATGCGCTATATAAATAAAGGACTTGACTTGATTGCCGGGCTCAGCTGAAGTGTGCATCGAGGGCGCATAGCAGCCGCAAAGGGGGCGCTCACGAGCACCCTTATTTAAGCTTAAAATGACGAATGGGACACCCTGCAGTCTTAAAGGACACGCGCACGCAGCGGCCATTGTAAGTCCACAAGACCGAAAGTGCACATGAAGTGTGCCATTTGGGACAGGGCCTTTCAGGGTTGGAGCCCAACTCTGCAGGACAGCGGCTCACCACGACCACCAAACTTGCCTACCCCTGCTCTAAGTATAATTGTAATTACTGTGTACCTTAAACGGTACAGTTATACGTTTTCTTCCCCAAGAAACAAAATTGTACCTCCACTGTACCTTTTTTTCTGAGAGTGTGCTTTGAAACTGTGTGTATTGTGAAAAGCGCTATACACATAACTATGGACTGCAGGCAGTAGATCCTTTTCCTATTTGGCACCCAAACATTTTACATTTATTCATTTAGCAGACTGAGGAATACAAACTTTGCAATAGTCTTCCTAGTGTTGTTCAGGCTTTCACTGAAAGGTTCTTCAGGGAACCGAAAGTTCTGCCATGAACATTTTGTTTCTTCCTGGCACCTTTATTTTTAAGAGTGTGAAGGAGACTTCTCAAACTTCTCCAAACTCACCTTATGAGACTCCACAGCCTCTCTCATCCGCTTTAGATCTGTCTTTCTCTGCTGGATTGTTTTCTGGATGTTTCTCTGTGTTTCCTCAAAATGTCTCTGCAGAAAACAGATTAAATGAATAAATGCTTTTGTAAACAAGTCTCTTAGTTATTGTTAGTCACTTAAGTCTGCATTTATTTGATCAAAAACACAATGTCTATCTTTCTTAAACAGTCAGTTTCCCTGATTGAGAGAACAATTCTGTCACTCATGAGATAAAGCAGTACCTGTTTCTCTGTCCGTTCTGCTGCAGTTGACACAGTGTCATGATTTTTGTGTTCATCCACCAAACACAGCACACAGATACACCGCTGGTCAGTACGGCAGTAAACCTCCAGCATTTTATCATGTCGAGGGCAGATCATCTCCTGCAGTCGTCCAGTGGCGTCCATCAGATTGTGTCTTTTACCTCTGAAGAGACTCTCATGCTGTTCAAGGTGACAGTAAGAGCTTCGACACTCCAGACACGACTTCACTGCTTTCTGTTTTCTTCCAGAGCAGGAGTCGCACTGCACATCTCCAGATCCAGTGTTGGGAACTGCAGGAGGAGCAGGAGTAGAAGGAACAGGAGCAGCTTGGAGTCTCATCATCTTGAGTTTCTCCACCATCCCAGCAAAGATCAGCTCTACAGAATCTGTAAATAATTGGACTGTAGGCAAGAAATCATGCAAAGAGCTGCGCAATATGGCCTCATCTCACCTTACACCCAATAAAGGTATAGAAGACGATGGAATGCCAATTATCTTGCAGCAATGTTTTTGAACCCTCTCCGATTCCTCAGAGAGTCCTATTATCAATCCACCCCAAACTGGGCTTGCATATTCAAGGATTGGCTGGATGAAGGTCAGATATATTTGCTTTAAAACATCACATGGAAGACCAGCTCTTTAAGCAACACTGGTAATGGATCCTTGACCATATACAATTTAACAGTAAATATTAATTATATAATCTTACAAGAACAAATTGGACATTACATATGCACAAGTGTATTTATTCACTAGATTAGCTCAGAGGAAAAATTAACTACAAAGTAACCCATGGGGGAAACTATGCACGCAACATCTGAAGTGTGAACAATAAGTGCTCATTTACATTTATGATACTAATAACATCTCACATTAATGGAAACTTGGCTAAGGCATAAGGGTATATATGTGAATATCCAAGCAAACAATTGCAATTCTTCCTTGACTGTGTTCAACTGTACTGTACTGTACTGCTAGATGGCGCTTGTGTTCAGTGTTGTGGTTTCTATGGGTCGCTGTCCTGTGTTTTCTGTCCTGTACGCTAGATGGCGCAGCTGTGATGGACGGGTGGACCATATTACGACACACGGGATGGATTGTCCATATTAAAACAATGGCAAAACGCGGAGTGACTCCTCGGATAAACACTGTGTACATTCTGTCGCAACTTCTGTTTGCTGACAATCAATGCTTTATTGACAGTGACCAATAGGTCTGAGAGAAAATCCATAAACTCTTTTAGGAAATTAGGGCCCTGGAGGTCTATATACGGTAGCCAAAGCAAGAGATAATGTGAATTTTTTTCTTACATCTGAGAGTGTAACATTTAGCACAGGCACTTCAAATGAATTAAACCTGTCTTGTTTTCTGAGTAACATTAAGAATATCTCTATAGATAGTTGCAACACTGCCGTCACGACCAATCAGACGCGGGTTGTGCTTATAACAGTAGCCTGGTGGAGTAGTAAATAAAGAATGGGAGAAACTGCCCAAAAATAGGTGTGCCAAGCTTGGAGCATCAAACTCAGAAAGACTTGAGGTTGCAGTTGGTTCCAAATGTGCCTTTAAGTATTGAGCAAAGGCTGTGGATACTTATGTACATGTGATTTTTATTCATTTTTTTTTTTTAATAAATTTGCAAAGATTTCAAACAAACTTCTTTCACGTTGTGATTATGGGGTATTGTTTGTAGAATTTTGAGGAAAATAATTAAATTTAATCCATTTTGGAATAAGGCTGTAAAATACCAAAATGTGGAAAAAGTGAAGCGCTGGGAATACTTTCCGGATGCACTGAATATGCACACCGATCAGGCATAACATTATGACGGCTGATAGGTGAAGTGAATAACACTGATTATCTCTTCATCACAGCACCTGTAAGTGGGTGGGATATATTAGGCAGCAAGTGAACATTTTGTCCTCAAAGTTGATGTGTTAGAAGCAGGATCGACAGGGTCATGGGCGGCCAAGGCTCATTGATGCACGTGGGGAGCTCATCAAACAGACGAGCTACTGTAGCTCAAATTGTTCAAGTTAATGCTGGTTCTGATAGAAAGGTGTCAGAATACACAGTGCATCTCAGTTTGTTGCGTATGGGGCTGCATAGCCGCTGTCCAGTCAGGGTTCCCATGCTGACCCCTGTCCACCGCCGAAAGCACCAACAGTGGCACGTGAGCATCAGAACTGGACCACGGAGCAATGGAAGAAGGTGGCCTGGTCTGATGAATCACGTTTTCTTTTACATCACGTGGATGGCCGGGTGCGTGTGCGTCACTTACCTGGGGAACACATGGCACCAGGATGCACTATGGGAAGAAGGCAAGCCGGCGGAGGCAGTGTGATGCTTTGGGCAATGTTCTGCTGGGAAACCTTGGGTCCTGCCATCCATGTGGATGTTACTTTGACACGTACCACCTACCTAAGAATTGTTGCAGACCATGTACACCCTTTCATGGAAACGGTATTCCCTGGTGGCTGTGGCTCTTTCAGCAGGATAATGCTCCTGACACAAAGCACAAATGGTTCAGGAATGGTTTGAGGAGCACAACGAGTTTGAGGTGTTGACTTGGCCTCCAAATTCCCCAGATCTCAATCCAATCGAGCATCTGTGGGATGTGCTGAACAAACAAGTCCGATCCATGGAGGCCCTACCTCGCAACTTACATGAAAAATAACACAAAGTGAAAATAAAGTGTCATTTTGGGGTTATGGAAACAACAGTTACCATGGTAAATACACAACAGTAACATGAACCGTTAATGAAATATTCCTGATGAATAGAATGAACATCTGCATGCAAATCCTTTAAAAAACTAACGAAGTACGATGTGTATATAATATGTTGTATTGTAATAATGGAGTAAACGCTACAACGCTTTCCAGTACTTCATAATTTATATTATTACACCTGATGCTTTTTTTTCCATAATGTGCATTATCATTTTATTCTGTTATATTTTCTTTGCAATACAAATTTGAGCAGAATTGTCTCTAAACTGAATCTACATGAC
Source organism: Rhinogobio ventralis (assembly GCA_039654625.1). Taxonomy (NCBI): domain Eukaryota; kingdom Metazoa; phylum Chordata; class Actinopteri; order Cypriniformes; family Gobionidae; genus Rhinogobio; species Rhinogobio ventralis. The sequence continues at coordinate 2,866,134 of CM077196.1, forward strand.
TACTCTCATTTTTACTGGAATGCAATCACCACAGAAAGAGAAATACCACATAATAAACACAAATATCTTATACAGTATGCAGCTACAGAAACTATGAAAGATTACTCTGTGTATTCAATAAAAATGTGAAGAGTACAATTATTTGTTTCATTAGTTTAGTCGGATTAAGTTAGTCTACAACGGTAAGTTAAATCAATCAATGCAGGAATCCAGATATTTTCAAATGGTTCACAAATGTATTCTTACCGAAAGAATATTCTTATACTTATTTATTAAAAAAAAATATTTTATTGGGATATCTGAAAACTAATTTTGACAGTCGGGCAAGAGTTACAGTACATTACATTTCAAAACATTTTTCAACATTAATTTCAACAGTTTCACATTGTATCAATTTCCAATCCAAACATGGCATAGAGCGGCTGAGTGAATGAGGCTCATTGTGTAGAAGGGTTAGGTTAGGTAGGGTTAGGTAGAATCCCTGCGCTGTGATCACACATGACTCAGATGAGAGCAGTGGTGTGCACAGATCTCCGCAGGGCCCCCTTGGCTGAAATAGTTTTATGTCGTTGTTTGTGGCCCTTCGGCTGAAGTAAGTATACTGGGGGGCGTGGTATTTTTCCTCAATCTGCTAAAATATCAATTGATGGTTTTGGGGTGTTAGGGACTCTCCCTCCCCCAACCGCAATTACAGATGCTGAGATATGCTCACGGGGGTGGGTTCGGGCACACTCGGCTGCAATATGCTCACAGGGGTGGGTTCGGGCACACTCCACTGAGATATGCTCACGGGGGTGGGTTCGGGCACACTCCACTGAGATATGCTCACGGGGGTGGGTTCGGGCACACTCCACTGAGATATGCTCACGGGGGTGGGTTTGGCCACACTCGGCTGAGATATGCTCAAGGGGGTGGGTTTGGCCACACTCGGCTGAGATATGCTCACAGGGGTGGGTTTGGCCACACTCGGCTGTAATATGCTCACGGGGGTGGGTTTGGCCACACTCGGCTGTAATATGCTCACGGGGGTGGGTTTGGCCACACTCGGCTGAGATATGCTCACAGGGGTGGGTTTGGCCACACTCGGCTGAGATATGCTCACGGGGGTGGGTTTGGCCACACTCGGCTGTAATATGCTCACGGGGGTTAGAGTGGGTTTGGGCACACTCAGCTGTAATATGCTCACGGGGGTGGGTTTGGCCACACTCCACTGAGATATGCTCACGGGGGTGGGTTTGGCCACACTCGGCTGTAATATGCTCACGGGGGTTAGAGTGGGTTTGGGCACACTCAGCTGTAATATGCTCACGGGGGTGGGTTTGGCCACACTCGGCTGAGATATGCTCACAGGGGTGGGTTTGGCCACACTCGGCTGTAATATGCTCACGGGGGTTAGAGTGGGTTTGGCCACACTCGGCTGAGATATGCTCACAGGGGTGGGTTTGGCCACACTCGGCTGAGATATGATCACAGGGGTGGGTTTGGCCACACTCGGCTGAGATATGCTCACGGGGGTGGGTTTGGCCACACTCGGCTGAGATATGCTCACGGGGGTGGGTTTGGCCACACTCGGCTGAGATATGCTTACGGGGGTGGGTTTGGCCACACTCGGCTGTAATATGCTCACGGGGTGGGTTTGAGCACACTCTGCGGAGATATGCTCACAGGGGTGGGTTTGGGCACACTCCACTGAGATATGCTCACAGGGGTGGGTTTGGGCACACTCCACTGAGATATGCTCACGGGGGTGGGTTTGGCCACACTCGGCTGAGATATGCTCAAGGGGGTGGGTTTGGCCACACTCGGCTGAGATATGCTCACGGGGGTGGGTTTGGCCACACTCGGCTGAGATATGCTCACGGGGGTGGGTTTGGCCACACTCGGCTGTAATATGCTCACGGGGGTTAGAGTGGGTTTGGCCACACTCGGCTGTAATATGCTCACGGGGGTGGGTTTGGCCACACTCGGCTGAGATATGCTCACAGGGGTGGGTTTGGACACACTCGGCTGAGATATGCTCACAGGGGTGGGTTTGGGCACACTCGGCTGTAATATGCTCACGGGGGTTAGAGTGGGTTTGGCCACACTCCACTGAGATATGCTCACGGGGGTGGGTTTGGCCACACTCCACTGAGATATGCTCACGGGGGTTAGAGTGGGTTTGGCCACACTCCACTGAGATATGCTCACGGGGGTGGGTTTGGCCACACTCGGCTGTAATATGCTCACGGGGGTTAGAGTGGGTTTGGGCACACTCAGCTGTAATATGCTCACGGGGGTGGGTTTGGCCACACTCCACTGAGATATGCTCACGGGGGTGGGTTTGGCCACACTCGGCTGTAATATGCTCACGGGGGTTAGAGTGGGTTTGGGCACACTCAGCTGTAATATGCTCACGGGGGTGGGTTTGGCCACACTCGGCTGAGATATGCTCACAGGGGTGGGTTTGGCCACACTCGGCTGTAATATGCTCACGGGGGTTAGAGTGGGTTTGGCCACACTCGGCTGAGATATGCTCACGGGGGTGGGTTTGGCCACACTCGGCTGAGATATGCTTACGGGGGTGGGTTTGGCCACACTCGGCTGTAATATGCTCACAGGGGTGGGTTTGAGCACACTCTGCGGAGATATGCTCACGGGGGTGGGTTTGGCCACACTCGGCTGAGATATGCTTACGGGGGTGGGTTTGGGCACACTCGGCTGAGATATGCTCACGGAGGTTGGAGTGGGTTTGGGCACACTCGGCTGAAATATGCTCACAGGGGTGGGTTTGGGCACACTCGGCTGAGATATGCTCACGGGGGTTGGAGTGGGTTTGGGCACACTCGGCTGAATTATGCTCACAGGGGTGGGTTTGGGCACACTCGGCTGAGATATGCTCACGGGGGTGGGTTTGTGCACGTGCACACTCCACTGAGATATGCTCACGGGGGTGGGTTTGGCCACACTCTGCTGTAATATGCTCACGGGGGTGGGTTTAGCCACACTCGGCTGAGATATGCTCACAGGGGTGGGTTTGGCCACACTCGGCTGTAATATGCTCACGGGGGTGGGTTTGGCCACACTCGGCTGTAATATGCTCACGGGGGTGGGTTTGGCCACACTCGGCTGAGATATGCTCACAGGGGTGGGTTTGGCCACACTCGGCTGAGATATGCTCACAGGGGTGGGTTTGGCCACACTCGGCTGAGATATGCTCACGGGGGTGGGTTTGGCCACACTCGGCTGTAATATGCTCACAGGGGTGGGTTTGGGCACACTCGGCTGAGATATGCTCACGGGGGTGGGTTTGGCCACACTCGGCTGAGATATGCTTACGGGGGTGGGTTTGGGCACACTCGGCTGAGATATGCTCACAGGGGTGGGTTTGGGCACACTCGGCTGAGATATGCTCACGGGGGTGGGTTTGGCCACACTCGGCTGAGATATGCTTACGGGGGTGGGTTTGGGCACACTCGATTGAGATATGCTCACGGGGGTTGGAGTGGGTTTGGGCACACTCGGCTGAAATATGCTCACAGGGGTGGGTTTGGGCACACTCGGCTGAGATATGCTCACGGGGGTTGGAGTGGGTTTGGACACACTCGGCTGAAATATGCTCACAGGGGTGGGTTTGGGCACACTCGGCTGAGATATGCTCACAGGGGTGGGTTTGTGCACGTGCACACTTGGCTGAGATATGCTCACGGGGGTGGGTTTGGCCACACTCGGCTGTAATATGCTCACAGGGGTGGGTTTGGGCACACTCGGCTGAGATATCCTCACGGGGGTGGGTTTGGCCACACTCGGCTGAGATATGCTTACGGGGGTGGGTTTGGGCACACTCGGCTGAGATATGCTCACGGAGGTGGGTTTGGGCACACTCGGCTGAGATATGCTCACGGGGGTTGGAGTGGGTTTGGGCACAGTCGGCTGTAATATGCTCACGGGGGTGGGGGTGGGTTCGGACACACTCGGCTGAGATATGCTTACGGGGGTGGGTTTGTGCACACTCCGCTGAAATATGCTTACAGGGGTGCGGTAAGTTCGGGCACACTTGGCTGAATCACGTTTGATAGAGGGGGTTTTGAATAAAGGTGGAAATGGGGGCTCCTCAGTGCACACCTCTGGATGAGAATCTGATGGAAATAAACAATTATTCAAGACCTTCCATTAGCATCAATCCATCTGAACTCATGAAGAAGAATTTATTCATAACCCTAACCCTTATATTTAGCAGGTAACAGTATTTGACCTTCTATGAACATGTGCTACTGTCAGTTATCCATGTATCCTAAAAGCTAAACCATTTACAGTTACTCATGATAAAATAACATTACAAGAGTTAACCCCAACCCAAAATGAATAGTTTTAGTTAAAATTGTTATTGAACTAAAAAAAATTGTTCTGTTAAGTGACATATGGACTTTTTAATTCACAAATGCAACAAATAATGAAATTTGTTTATGATTAATTTTATTTATTTGTTGCAGCCCATGTATTTTAAATACACATAGTAAAAAAAATATTCTTGAACTAAATTACAACGTTAGCATAAAACAGTCAAACTCTCCCGCTAGACTGGATTTTAGACTTGTGTGTGTTTTCACAGTAACTCACACTGTAGAAACTCCTCTCTGGTCTGACGTTCAGGAGTAAGAATGACTTGGATGGTTTTCACTACGGAAAAACAAAACACATCTGCAGTTTAATTCTCATGTCAGGAAGGATTTAAAATTAAACTAGAACTATTTTTATTTTTAATGAACTCATTTATGAAAATAAATCAGTATTTACCTCTTTCAGGTATCTTTTCTGTCTCCTCGCTGCAGAACTGCTGCAGTTTGTCTCTGAGTTGAGAGACAGTTTTCACTACATCATCAAAAGACAGACGAGAACTGACAGTGAAGCCGTCTGTAGATCCGGAGAGAGAGACAGACGACAAACTCTACAGACACAAAGACGACAACTCAAACTCGCTGTAATTCCAGAAGCTTGTTAAAGTCCTCAGTGTGTGAGAAGATCTCCGTTACCTGGAGGAAATGAACATGATCGTGTGTGTGTGAAAGCAGCTTCAGCTCAGCGTCTCTCCTCCTCAGATCATCGATCTCCTGCTCCAGTCGCTCTTCAGCTCGACTCACTGCAGCTCGTTCCTGATCTCTGATCAGCTGCGTCACCTCAGAGTGACGGAGCGGATGAGCTCAGTGAAGATCCTCTCACTGTCCTGCACTGCGGTCTGTGCAGAGCGCTGTTACACACACACAAACACACACACAGTGGCTTCAGTGGGACTAGAAGAGCTCCAGCACTGGAGGAAAGTCCAAACTGACCCTCAAACTTCTCTTCTTCTCCAAACTCACCTTATGAGACGCCACAGCCTCTCTCAGCGCCTGAAGCTCTTTCTGTCTCTGCTGGATTCTCTTCTGGAAGTTTCTCTGTGTTTCCTCAAAATGTCTCTGCAGGAATCAGAAACATTAATACAGCTGAGAAATGCTACATAGAGTCATATGAAGAAAAAAAAGTACACCCTCCTTGAATTCTATGGTTTAACGCAGGGGTAGGCAAGTTTGGTCCTAGAGAGCCACTGTCCTGCAGAGTTTAGCTCCAACCCTAATCAAACACACCTGAACAAGCTCATCAAGGTCTTCAGGATTACTAACAGTGTATTCACATGGGGCGTCTGTGCTACTGCTGTAAAAAAAAAAATTGTTGAGCTAACTTAAAATAATAAGGTAACTTAGTTATAAGGTAAGTTGACGCAACTAATCCACTCCAGTTAAAATCAACTTAAAAACTTTTGTTCATCTAATGCAGGGGTTCTCAACCCTGGTCATCAAGGGCCACTGTCCTGCAGAATTTAGCTCCAACCTTGATCAAACTCACCTGCGTGTAGCTTTCTAGTAATCCTGAAGAGCTTAATTAGCTGGTTCAGGTGTGTTTGATTAGAGTAAACTCTGCAGGACAGTGGCCCTCGAGGGCCAGGGTTGAGAACCCCTGATCTAATGAGTAGAAGGTAATCTTTTGAATTTAAAACTTCTTGTCAAGACAACAAAAAAAAAAAGTTGAGCCAACTTGAAAAAAATAAAGCAACCTATTGCACTCAATTTAAGTTAACTCAAATAATTCGCTTAAAAAATAAGTCTTTTGAACTTAAAACTTATTGTCAAGGCAACTAAACAATGATTAGCAATGCAAGCATCTACAATCAAGTTTTCATTTCCATGTTTGATTTTTTAAAAGTTAGCTACACGACATGAACATCATTTGCCTCTTAAAACTAGAGGCACACATTTTTCCCATTTCACTCGGGCAAATAAGTTGCAATGAGAAGAACACATAGCTCAACACCTCAACACAAATCTCAAACATGGTGATGATCAACAATTGTAATTCAGTAAAAATATGAACTATGAATATGAACAGCTAAATAACAGTGACAGCAGCAGCATAAATCAAGCCAGTTAATGCAAAGCAATAATTGTTTTTATACAATAGTTACCACATTAAAAAAATGTACAAGCTGCAATGCATGCTGAGAACTGGCACAACATTGTTGCATGTAAAACTGTTTGTTCAGATAACTTAATTTGGATAGTTGGGACAACATTTTGACAAATACTACATAAGGTCAACAAATAAACTTTTGTTAGTAACATGTTTAGAGTATTCCAGTTTAGTTCAATAAACTGACGCCTCCCAAATAATCTTTGTTCAAGCTATTGTTACATTTGTTAAAAGAAAATGTTGCTAACAAAAGTTTTTTTGTTGCCATTACTTAGATTCTCAAGCATATGTATCATATCATATGCTCATATTTTTACTGAATTACAATTGTTGATCATCACCATGTTTGAGATTTGTGTTGACATGAGTCATGCGTTGAGGCATTACACTATATGTTCTTCTCATTGCAACTTTTGCAACTTATTTGCCCGGGTGAAATGGGTAAACTATGTGCCTCTAGTTTTAAGAGGCAAATGATGTACTTTGAAAATGAAAAAATGGAGATGGAAATCAAGGATTGTAGCTGCTTGCATTGCTAAACGATCTTTGGTTGTCTTGATGAGAAGTTTTAAGTTCAAAAGATTACCTGGTACTCATTAGATGAACAAAAGTTTTTAAATTGACTTTAACTGGAGCGAGTTAATTGAGTTAACTTAAAAAGTTGAATGCAATAAGTTGCCTTATTGTTTTTAAGTTACCTCAACTTTATTTAGTTTACAGTGTGAGTGTTGGCACGAGTTGCTCTCTCACTGATATGCCTGATGATTTTGGAGTTAATTATGTAAAATGCAGTTTATCATCATGCAAAAAAAACAGCAGAAAGCAGAAAGCTTTTGCATCAGGTTGTTATGTTGCAACGCTAAATTTAACAGTAAAATTGTGTGTTAGAGAGGTTCCCTAATCTCAAGCGTTTTTTTGATTGGATAAAATGAACAGTGAATATTTCGTGTTTTTCTGTGGGTGCTCGAGCCCCCGAGGGCATTTGATTAGCAGCGCCTGTCTGACACTTTATTCCTATGGAAGCAGAAAGTGTGTAATTAGTTCTTAACACATGGATTCTCATTCTGTTAAATAAATGACAAATGAATGAGTTTGTATTTAGCTCATTTTAAGGCCTGTGAAGGACCAGATGATTTGTATTATGTCCTGATGTAAAACCATAGAATTCTACATTAATTCTAGAAACTACATGAACCGTCATTAATGAGATCCAGTATGAAGCAGTACCTGTTTCTCTGTCCGTTCTGCTGCAGTTGACACAGTGTCATGATTTTTGTGTTCATCCACCAAACACAGCACACAGATACACCGCTGGTCAGTACGGCAGTAAACCTCCAGCATTTTATCATGTCGAGGGCAGATCAGGTCCTGCAGTCGTCCAGTGGCGTCCATCAGATTGTGTCCTTTACCTCTGAAGAGACTCTCATGCTGTTCAAGGTGACAGTAAGAGCTTCGACACTCCAGACACGACTTCACTGCTTTCTGTTTTCTTCCAGAGCAGGAGTCGCACTGCACATCTCCAGATCCAGTGTGAGGAACTGCAGGAGCAGCAGCTTGGAGTCTCATCTTCTTCAGTTTCTCCACCATTTCAGCAAACACCACATTCTTACCTAAAACAGGTCTTGGTGTGAAGGTCTGTTTGCATAACGGACATCTGTAGATGCCCTTCTGAACCTCCTGATCCCAGCAGTCTGAGATGCAGCTCATACAGTAACTGTGTCCACAGGGAATCGTCACTGGATCCTTCAGGAGATCCAGACACACTGGACAGATGAACTGATCCTGATCCACTGAAATACTGGTTTCTGCCATTTCTCTGTATGAACACACAACCGTTGATTCGTTTATAAGTGCACTATTTTGTGTTCCTCTGGTTTGGTAATTGGAGTGGGATTATAGTGGGTCTCGCATTCTTTTCACTTGATTCAAATTCACAAATGAAAACTGCATGATTTCAATTTCAACATTACCACATAATACAGTCAAATTGGAACTGTAATCAACTACACAAAAATACAGCAAGATTTTTAAACCCTGCTTCTAGAAAATGAAGAACAATGAATGTGCATCACATGTCTTATGTTTTTAACTAATTTATGAAGCCACTGTAAACTTTGTTACATATTATATTGTTATATTTCAATGCTATTATATTTTGTGCATGCAGTTAGCTTATTTTGTTGTAAATAAAAAAGCCAGGGTTATGGGGTAGCATGTTTTTCTTTAAGTCTGTTCAGTCTTGCATCCTGTTAAAAGGAGGGGCGACAGTGTTGAACGTTATGGCGCAATAAAGAGTTTTTATTGCCAAAAACAGTTGCAGTAATTGAGTCAACATCCCACCTCTCCCGGAAGGTTCTCCTGCATATTGATAGCAGCTCCCTGGTTAACAAGTAGTCTTAATGGGCCGCGTTTCAGTCACTATTTTATATTCATCTCATTTTCTGACAACAGAAAATATAAAAAAAATATAAAAATTTGGTTGTATTAAACACAGTAAAAGAGAAGCAAACTAATTTAAAAGGCAGACACTAGGCAGAATGCAAATACTACGCAATTACATCATAAATCTAGCGGCATTTAGCGATTTTCAGTAGGCTTTAGCTACTTTCAATTGAAAGAAGTTGGCAACAGTGTCCCTGACGCCCGCAATATAGAGCGGTGTCACTTTTTCAGGCCAAAACGCGGATGCGCGTTAGCATTTCAGCACTTCCGGTTCCCTCGTCCCGAAGTCAATGGGTTTTATGAAAGGGATTTTGGCTGAAATAAGGTCTGTGGTGAACACAAGCTCAAGACACTTTCACGTTTTATTCTATGACATAAAATACATCAGTATTACCCCACTCGTGATTTTTTGAAGCCGTTACGTGTCTTGAAAAAGGCGAATAACAAATGGCTAATGTGACTACAGAGGCTGTCGAGGAGATTAAACGCCATCACGCCGAACTCAGCCCGCTTTTACAGCCTCATTATGCTCATAATTGTGCTCTTATGTTTTGAGATAAAAAACTGTAAGAGTTGTCGGAAGCTTAGTGATGGTGACCTTAAAGTCGAGCGATCTGGCGACTGCATTTATGCTTCAAAATGAAGCAAAGTTGTGTTCATCTGTGATAATTATCTTGAAGGACAAAACGTTAAAGTGTTATACGAGCGTACGTGGGTTCCGGTATTGCGCAACAAAGATGGCTGTGTGTGTTTCCGGTAAGAGAAACACGAGGGAATCACAGTTTAATCAAAAGAGGTTTGATGTTACTTCACACAAGTGTGGTCTAATGAACAGTTGTAAGTTTATCAGTATATGACACAAACATTTAGTTATTAAGTCATATATAAATTAACATACATGGGTTAGCTGCGTGCTGATTATATTAATAAATAATTATGTAAACAATGACACGCATATTGCACGATCTTTGCGTGCGCTCAATATTACAATCAAACTCGACATTTTCAAACAATCTTGAACAAACCGGCTGATCTGTAACTAATAAGTGAATAGAATATTTATGTTCTAATAGAAATACAATTATTTTCGAGCTCAACGTTTTAGTTTCACTTTGCGGCGCAGTTTAAAATGCGTTCATTTTACAGGCAAATCTCGACATTCAGAACAATAATGGAAATTACAAAGGCAAATGATATATGAAAACTCTCCCGTAATCATTTACGCAATGGAAAAACATATACAAAGTTGGATAAACAGTCCAGCCAGCCTGATTTGTAACGTTATGTAATGAACTGAAATCGCTCGTTCTGCGCCGCTCGCTCTCTGCGCCAGTGGACACGCGCCGTTATGCATGGTGGTGCGCATTTTTCAAATTAGCGCCCAATTCGGGGGTGGATTGCTTGAATGGTGGGTTCATTAACCTATTATTCTTAATGAAAAACAAACAAACAACTAAACAGCACAATAACAAGCTCGCTTAAATAGGCGTTTTTACATTTCGCTATTGAAACCAAATCTTCCGCGATCATCTTGTCTGTCATCTCTTCGCTCTCGTGATGAATGAGACCTGACTCCTGCTGGTTTGTGCTGAGACTCGTTCGGCTCTCACTGTATTGAGCAGACACGTTCAGTTTTTAATTGTAGTGTCTGTTCTCTAACTGAACTAAATGATTTTATCTAAACGATAGTGGGGACGGTGCCACCGGTAACACCGTCAAGACTGTCGCAGCAAGCCTAGTCGACAGAGATGCATTTACCATTTCCACCTGGTATCTCCTTTGACACACTTTTGCAGGAATACGCATGAGTACCATTGAATGAATCAACCCAGGTACAGTGGCTTATGAGAGAATGGGAATTAAAAGTTAATGTCCAGTAGATGGAGGTAGGCCTACAGTCTCTTCTTTGAAATGCAGAGAACTGTCCACACAGCAGTCTCTTCAGCCTTCCCTGAGGTTTGTGTTGTATTGGTGGCCACAGGCTAAAATGGAAAAATACACTCACCTAAAGGATTATTAGGAACACCATACTAATACTGTGTTTGACCCTCTTTCGCCTTCAGAACTGCCTTAATTCTACGTGGCATTGATTCAACAAGGTGCTGAAAGCATTCTTTAGAAATGTTGGCTCATATTGATAGGATAGCATCTTGCAGTTGATGGAGATTTGTGGGATGCACATCCAGGGCACGAAGCTCCCGTTCCACCACATCCATAAGATGCTCTATTGGGTTGAGATCTGGTGACTGTGGGGGCCATTTTAGTACAGTGAACTCATTGCCATGTTCAAGAAACCAATTTGAAATGATTCGAGCTTTGTGACATGGTGCATTATCCTGCTGGAAGTAGCCATCAGAGGATGGGTACATGGTGGTCATAAAGGGATGGACATGGTCAGAAACAATGCTCAGGTAGGCCGTGGCATTTAAACGATGCCCAATTGGCACTAAGGGGCCTAAAGTGTGCCAAGAAAACGTCCCCCACACCATTACACCACCACCACCAGCCTGCACAGTGGTAACAAGGCATGATGGATCCATGTTCTCATTCTGTTTACGCCAAATTATGACTCTACCATCTGAATGTCTCAACAGAAATCAGACCAGGCAACATTTTTCCAGTCTTCAACTGTCCAATTTTGGTGAGCTTGTGCAAATTGTAGCCTCTTTTTCCTATTTGTAGTGGAGATGAGTGGTACCCGGTGGGGTCTTCTGCTGTTGTAGCCCATCCGCCTCAAGGTTGTGCGTGTTGTGGCTCCACAAATGCTTTGCTGCATACCTCGGTTGTAACAAGTGGTTACAATGTTTTTCCCTTTTCACACCATTCTTTGTAAACTCTAGAAATGGTTGTGCGTGAAAATCCCAGTAACTGAGCAGATTGTGAAATACTCAGACCGGCCCGTCTGGCACCAACAACCATGCCACGCTCAAAATTGCTTAAATCACCTTTCTTTCCCATTCTGACATTCAGTTTGGAGTTCAGGAGATTGTCTTGACCAGGACCACACCCCTAAATGCATTGAAGCAACTGCCATGTGATTGGTTGATTAGATAATTGCATTAATGAGAAATTGAACAGGTGTTCCTAATAATCCTTTAGGTGAGTGTATGTTACTGACATTTGTTGAAGGGGTTCAGAAACAGATGAACCTTGCTGGCATTTAAATAAGGTCAGGGGAAACTGCACACAATTATGTGTATTATAAACATATTTGCAGCAGAATCTGTTGAATTGTTTATTGGAAACTTAACTTACAAATGAAATTCTTTCTTGTACAACTATTCCTGGCAGGCACGTGCGTTTGTGTTCAACTGTACTGTGTGTCCCTCGCCGCTAGATGGTGCTTGTGTTCAGTGTTGTGGTTTCTATGGGTCGCTGTCCTGTGTTTTCTGTCCTGTACGCTAGGTGGCGCTGCTGTGACGGACGGGTGGACCATATTAAGACACACGGGATGGATTGTCCATATTAAGACAATGGCGAACGAGTGACTTCTCAGATAAACACTGTGTACATTCTGTCGCAACTTCTGTTTGCTGAGAGACATACTGTCCTAAAGCATGGTGTCACGAGTGTTTACACAGGGCACAAACATGTTTTAACTCATATTGTAAGAATTTTATAAATATGAATACACCTCAATAAGAGAACAGGTGAAAGTGAGAATGAACCTGCAAATAAGGACAATATTGTGTGCTGTGTGTGTTATCAATGAGGTTATTCTTGTAGAGGTTAAAGTATAAATCAGTGATTTGATGTTCTCAGGTAAATAAGGATCATCACGTCCCTCATTTAACTGGGTTAAAATGTCATTCTGCACACTCTGAAAACCCCCAGAACACTAAAACAACTAAAACATAAGTATTTTATAGACAACCAGATGTTCACTTACAAAACTAAACATGATATGTACATAGTTTCCTCCATAATGCCATTATTATTGTTGCAGCAGTAATTAACAAAGATTACGAATTTGTTAATACTTCATTCATTAAAATTAAGTTTCTGATAAAATAATATTTCAGTTTTTTAAATAAACAGTATAATTCAGAATTATATTAGAATAATAAAATAAAAAAAATTATTAAAATAATATTGTATTAAAATAACAGAAAATTCTGAATGATATTTATTTATATACTATTTTATTTATTAAAATAATATTTTATTAAAATAACAGAAAATTCTGAATGATATTTATTAATACACTATTTTATTTATTAAAACAAAGCTCCTACATTTATTTAAAATAATATTTTATTTAAAATACAGACAATGAAAGTCAAATCGTCAAGTCAAAACTGAAAAGGTAAATTGAAGGGGTAATTTGGGGGTAAATATGGCACAAGTAACGCCGCTTTGAAACAAATACAAATTACTTTAAAAGGTTGTTTAACAAAATAACGTTGAAACATTCAAGTGGTAAGACTATTAAACTTCAGGAAATTACAGCATTATTAAAGTCTTTTGTGTACTACTTTCCTTTGGCTCGTTTGAGGTCATCGGTCTTATCTGCTCCCCTCATTCAGAAAGTTATTTCTGCTGTCGACTCTCGTCCATATCAGAAAAATGGCCGGCTGAACGAGCGGGAAAAAACAATCTCAATTTACCTCAGATTGATTTTCACACACACACACACACACACACAGCTTTCACACTGCGTTTAACCCCAGGTTATCATCGTTCTAAACTCATTTGTTTAACTTTCACACTTGTAATTTAGAAGAGGGGTTAGCATGGCTTTTTACCCAGGGTTATGAAACCTGCTCCGGAGGATTAGCGCCCCTTTTGTGGGTTGCGTATCAAATATTGACACCGCAAATTAACTTGCACCGTATATTCCTAAACCCTGGGTTAAAGGTTCAGTGTGTAGTATTTATGAGGATCTATTGACATAAATGCAATATAATATACATAACTGAGTCATTCTATAATTAGGGGTAGGTACATGTCATGTCCGTGGACTCAATTATTAATTTTACAAATTTTTCATTAACTGTTCACTTCAAGCAATGATCGCTTTTATATCAGGGGACATTTCTTATTCATTTAATACAAAAATCCAACAGATACCTATCTTTTATCTTGCAAAAATGGCATATTCAATACTGGAATTTGCTGTTTTTGTGCTGTACGATTTGGTAAATGTGAGGTTTTGATGTTCAGATTAGCTCTAAAATGCATGTTTCTGAATATATTTCTCATAAATATTTGTCCAAAATAATCATTAAATTATGAGAAAGGTGTTTTAAAAAATATTTTTCTCATGCATCTACATTAAATCATCCATTTTGTGTGCGTCTGAGAAATCAGTGTCAACTGTGTTACTCCCTATAAAACCCCCTATAAATCAGCAATGGTTTGTTCCACAGTCACATGTCCAACATCATGTGATGTCATTCCTTTTTTGGAGGTAAATTTGAAGACAGTGTGGTAAATTATAACTTCTCCTCTTCAATATATGATCTATATTATTGTCTGCACATAGAGTAGATTAATTGACCGTCAACTGTGTTATCAATATGTTCTGGTGAACTTGCGTCACATGTTATATGTGTAGAGAAAGACTATAAAAACATTCAACAACAAGTTAATCAAGGTCAACTATTAACTAGTCCAAGGCCAGCAGTTTGCACAAGGCCCTAAAATGGGCGAAATGTCAACTGTGTTACCCATCAACTGTAACAGTTGACAAGGATTCACATGGTTGACAATTCAATTTAAATGTAATTAATTGCTTGTACTTACATTTGTTGAATAAAAAGAAAGTTATCATTTTAAAGAGTTTTCTCTTTTCCTTCTAATGTGTCCTGTCAACAGTGTTATTCCTGTCAACTGTGTTACTTTGACTGTCAACTGTGTTATGTGTGGTTTTTATGTCATAAATCTTTTAAATGTGAACTAAACCGTCAGAAAAATAGATAGGGATATCTCTGGAGATGGAAATCTTGGGTAAAGATGGTAATTAATAATAAATTCAGCATACTGTGGATTTATGACACAGCATTTGTCTGTAACACAGTTGACAAAATAATTAATCAAATGTTAATTTTCATTAACATATTTAAAAAGTCATTAGAGCTTAAGCTTGCCAAATAATTAATTTAGCACATTAAGGGCATCTATTATTCAACCACCTAGTTTACTGATAAAAAAATACTGATTTCCTGACTTTTTGGCTGACATGAAATGTACCCCTAAATATAGAACGACTCAACTATATTTTCAGTGGAGTATAAAGACCTTACATAATGTACGTTAAGTTTTTATTACCTTAGAATGAGCCATTTCTATCAACATACACCGCGGGTCCCCTTATAGTGAAGTCGCCATTTTGTGCCGTCATGTTTCTACAGTAGCCCTAAATGGACAAACTTCTCTACAGAGCGCTAGTCACTCTCTGCTCTCTCCGACGACAACATTATTGGAATTTGGAGGCCAAGTCAACACCTCAAACTTGTTGTGCTCCTCAAACCATTCCTGAACCAATTTTGCTTTGTGGCAGGAGCATTATCCTGCTGAAAGAGCCACAGCCACCAGGGAATACCGTTTCCATGAAAGGGTGTACATGGTCTGCAACAATGCTTAGGTTGTCAATTAGGTTGCTTACGTGTCAAAATAACATCCACATGGATGGCAGGACCCAAGGTTTCCCAGCAGAACATTGCCCAAAGCATCACACTGCCTCCGCCGGCTTGCCTTCTTCCCATAGTGCATCCTGGTGCCATGTGTTCCCCAGGTAAACAACGCACATGATTGACTGGTCTGTGGCTATGCAGCCCCATACGCAACAAACTGTGATGCACTGTGTATTCTGACACCTTTCTATCAGAACCAGCATTAACTTCTTGAGCAATTTGAGCTCCAGTAGCTCGTCTGTTTGATCAGACCACACGGGCCAGCCTTCGCTCCCCACGTGCATCAATGAGCCTTGGCTGCCCATGACCCTGTCTCTGGTTCTCCACTGTTCCTTCCTTGGAGCACTTTTGATAGATCCTGACCACTGCAGACCGGGAACACCCCACAAGAGCTGCAGTTTTGGAGATGCTCTGACCCAGCCGTCTAGCCATCACAATTTGGCCCTTGTCAAACTTGCTCAAATCCTTACGCTTGCCCATTTTTCCTGCTTCTAACACATCAACTTTGAGGATAAAATGTTCACTTGCTGCCTAATATATCCCACCCACTAACAGGAGCCGTGAGGAAGAGATCATCAGTGTTATTCACTTCACCTGTCACTGGTTGTAATGTTATGCCTGATCGGTGTATCTAAAAATGACAAACTGTCTGTAAATGATTGTGATGAGTGTTTAAAGTCACCATTAAATAAAATTTTACAATATTGCAGTATATATTCCGTGCACATTATTCATGTGCCCTTGTAAACTTGAATCAAAATAACCTCTCCCTCTTGCAGCTCATCTCTTCTCTTCTCTGATGACGAGGGCGGGGCAACCTGTCACTCACATGAGATCCACCAATAGCCATCCAACCACCATCCATTCAATTCCACACAGACAAAATCAAGCCCTATCCTACTTTTGTTTTTGTTCCTGAAGCCGTTTCACTCTGATATATGGTATAATAGGAAAGAAAAGATGATCGCAACTTCCATTTCAGGCCGACTTTAATAATAATTGACACATAAACAGCATATGACGGTAACCTGTCAAATCACAACCGGCAACATATTACCATAAAAGCAAACAGATTATAACTGTCTTAAAGCAGCTCATGAAGCAACACTGTATAAAAACTTTATTAGAGCAGAACATAAGCAGCGTAGTTTACTCAAAAACAGACAAGACAAGCTGAGCTGACATATTGAAGTGCATTTCAAAGCTCAATATCAGTGTTCAAGATCAGTTCAGTTCACCATGACTGAGAATCAAAGCAGTTTGCCGAACCATGATGATCACGGTCAGTAAGACAAACCGCTCATTTCTCACGCCGTGTTTCCCGACCCACATGATCCTCACCGTCAAGGATCTCAGAGTCAAACACTAAAACATCAGACGGGCCCGTGAGCCTCTGGACGTCCCGTGTGAAGATCTCGTTCAGTGTGTGAGGTGGCTTGATCGCTCTCAGGATTTGAGGCCCATCTGAGCCATCAGCTGCTCGTACACGGTCCACGCCATCGCCGCCATCATGGTTCTCCTCAGAGAGCGAGGAACCGCGCCACGGAAAAACCCCACCAACCCGTGATTCTGACAGACAAACAGACCAGTGTTATCTTAGTATTCATTTTTTATAAATAGTTTTTATTTGAATATTTTTGTTGCATGTGTTTGTCGTTTTAATTAGCTTTTATTTTTAAACAATATATTTAGAGAGAGGTGCATGTTGGGAGAATCAGTGTAAGATGAGCATCTGCTACCTTGTAAATGTATCGCACCACATCTGACGTCCTCGTGAAGACGTCTGGACTCATTTGAATGTGAGTTTTCACCACATCTGCCGGCTGGGTCACGACGGAGGCCAGGACGCCGGCCAGAACTCCGCAGCTGAAGTTAGCCAGCGGAGCGTAAGACGACTGACTGATCTCTGAAAGAGAGAGAGTTTATCAGGACAGTCTGTGGAAATGATCTGCATGGCTGTTACACAATCCACCGTCACTATGACTCCCTGTCTGAGCCGACGGAATGACTGAGTGGCTCTCTTATCTCTTATGGAGAAACATTTGTACATCATGAGCAATATTCCGGATACCTGCTATCTCAGGTCATGTTCCAGAAGGTCATGGGGATGTGAAAAATATGAGATGAGAGGAAAAACTGCATTTCAATCCTTTTTTGTTTACTCGCAAAATTTTAGCTTTTCTCTGAGAAACTTTAGATGAATTCTCAAAATTTTGATGTTTCCCTGATAAATGTTGCATTAGCTTGCAAAACTTCTGTTCCTCCGAGATATTTTGCATTCGCAAGCCAGATTTTGGTATTCTGTGGAAGCTTGTTTCTGCCACTGAATAAAAAATAAAGGTAATTGCGACTTTTTATCTCACAATTCTAACTTTTCAGTCAGAAAAAAGTCAGAATTGCGAGAGACAAAGTCAGAATAGCGAGAGATAAAGTCGGAATAGCGAGAGATAAAGTCAGAATAGCGAGAGATAAAGTCGGAATTGCGAGAGACAAAGTCGGAATAGCGAGAGACAAAGTCGGAATTGCGAGAGATAAAGTCGGAATAGCGAGAGATAAAGTCGGAATTGCGAGAGATAAAGTCGGAATTGCGAGAGATAAAGTCGGAATAGCGAGAGATAAAGTCGGAATAGCGAGAGATAAAGTCAGAATAGCGAGAGATAAAGTCGGAATAGCGAGAGACAAAGTCGGAATTGCGAGAGACAAAGTCAGAATTGCGAGAAATAAAGTCGGAATAGCGAGAGATAAAGTCGGAATTGCGAGAGATAAAGTCGGAATAGCGAGAGATAAAGTCGGAATTGCGAGAGATAAAGTCGGAATAGCGAGAGATAAAGTCGGAATAGCGAGAGATAAAGTCAGAATAGCGAGAGATAAAGTCGGAATAGCGAGAGACAAAGTCGGAATTGCGAGAGACAAAGTCAGAATTGCGAGAAATAAAGTCGGAATAGCGAGAGATAAAGTCGGAATTGCGAGAGATAAAGTCGGAATAGCGAGAGATAAAGTCGGAATTGCGAGAGATAAAGTCGGAATAGCGAGAGATAAAGTCAGAATAGCGAGAGATAAAGTCGGAATAGCGAGAGACAAAGTCGGAATTGCGAGAGACAAAGTCAGAATTGCGAGAAATAAAGTCGGAATAGCGAGAGATAAAGTCGGAATTGCGAGAGATAAAGTCGGAATAGCGAGAGATAAAGTCGGAATTGCGAGAGACAAAGTCAGAATTGCGAGAGATAAAGTCAGAATTGCGAGATAAAAACTTCTGCGTCCCCCTGAGAAACGTTGCATCCACTCGCAACATTTTTGCCTTCCTGCAAGAGCTGTTGAATTAGCTTGCAAAAATACACATTTCCTCTGAGAAACTTTGTATTCTCTTGCAAAACTTTTGCGCTCCCTTAAAACCATAGCGCGCTCTTGCAAACTTTAGGATTACCCCAGAAATATTGTGTTCGCTCGCATAGGTTTTGCGTGTTTTGTGAGCGAACTGATAATATGATTTTTCCTCCCATGACACACGTTGCATGTGCAAAAAAAAAATCCAAACATTCCTTCTGTAAAATAATTATGAGCCAGAAGTTTCTTGAAAAGTAAAATGAACCCTTTAAGCTGCTAAAATCCCATTTAATCACACACATATTTGAAGCACATGTAGTATGTCCACACACTCTCAGTAAGTGTACAGACCTCGTGGCAGTGAGTATTTGGCCTGGCTGTAGATCATGACGTATATCCCGGAGAATGGCGCGTCTCTGAGCAGCGTGGCGGTCAGACCGGAGAACAGAGCCTTCGGTCCCTCCGTCCGGCACACGGACCGCAGCGCTCCGGCCACACTGCTGTACTGATAGCGGCCGCTCTGAAACACGCACACACACACGATTACACACTCTCTCATGAGGCAGAATTGCAAGATATAAAGTCGGAATTGCGAGAAATAAAGTCGGAATTCCGAGATACAAAGTTGGAATTGTGAGTTATAAAGTCGGAATTGTTAGATACAAAGTCGGAATTGCGAGATGATTTTATGTTTCAGGATTCTTTGATAAATAGAAAGATTTATTTGAGACAGAACTGTTTTGTAACAAAAAAAATGTCTTTACTGTCACTTTTGATAAAATTAATGCTAGTGTACTCATTTGTATTTATCTACACACATGCACACACACACCTCGAAGCGTGTTTTGATGACGGTGACGGGCAGCATGCAGAGGCCCGCGACACATCTGGCTCCGGCTCCCAGCAGCACTGACTGTAGGGGCCCCGGGGCCCCATCGGCGAAAAACCGCTGCTTTAGTGTGGAATACGTGCTGAAGTAGATCCCGACTCCTGGAATACAGCGCACAAATGACTGCGGAGAGAGAAAGAGAGAATATAACCAAACAAATACAAACATAGAGGTATCGTACCAAATCAGGTGACACTCACAGGTGAGACGCCTCTCCACAGTCCAAGGAGCTTCTCCGTCCGCAGGACACTTACAAAGATCGCGACCATGCTGACCCGCCCCGACCTGAAGCACAGAACACAGTTCATTTAAACTTCACTCAGCCAGACTGAACCCGTCAATCAAACCCGTCCCGTATGTGGACCGACCCGGGCTGTAGGGTCTGCAGACGCGTCTTCACCAGGTCCAGAGGCTGGAAGAGCAGCGTGGAGCACGTCCCGCTCAGAGAGCCGCACATGAACGCCTTCACAGTGGGGTGAGCCTAAATCACATTACAAACACAATATTCAACAGTCAGTCAAAAGCTGCTTTAATCACATCTGTGTACACAAGAATGGTTCAAATGAGTTCAGCATGTCATATTGCTTTAAATACAATTTGTGTTTATAAAATATGGTAACTAAATCTAAACTTACACCATAAAAAAACATTTTCATTACTTTAAATGAAATAAACGTTAATTGAAATAAAATAAAACTTATTTCTAGTAGAATTCCATGGCAGTTAAAGTTTTTAATTTTACAAAATAAAGTACTAAAATAACAAAAACTAAATTAAAAACTATATTTATTTTGTAAATATAGACAATAAAAAACTAAAGCTAAAACTTTAAACCTAAAATTGCTATAACTAAAATGAAAGTAAAAATGGAAGATATAAAAATAAAAAAATAATTCAAAATATTAACAAAAACTATAATAGTATGTCAATTATACTAAACTTAAAAATGTTGGGGGAAAACGTTCACTGTTAAATGTTAAATAAAATAAAATATAAATAAAACTAGCTTGTTGGCATGCATGGCAACATTTCTCGGTTTTGCGAAATATAACTAAAATTTAAATATATATATATATATATATATATATATATATATATATATATATATATATAGGCATTTTATTTAATATAGATGTTTAAAAAAACTAATAAAAATGACAAAAACACACAATATTACTTAAACTTGAACTAAAATGAAAATATTAATCAAAACTATAATAATATATCAATTATACTAAACTTAAGCCATAAAAAAATGAAATTAAGCCAAACTAAAATGAAAATGTAAGATATCAAATAAAAACTCTTTCAAAATATTAATAACCATCAATGCTACAAAAACAACACGGTTACAAATGAGTTTTATTTGTGGTGTATTTCGGCCATCATAGACACTGATCAATGAGATGATTTCATAAGTGAATGATATGAATGTGATGATGTAATGCATGACTCAGCAGAGCTGCAGCTGGACTTTAGATGCAACTGAAGCGATCGGGGCAACTCAAGTTTGCAAGAGAACGTAAAATTGAAAATATAATCTTTTTCATCCCATCTCATTCACCTGCAACCCTAATTTACACTATAAAAACAGAGTCGGCTATAGGCTACACTACATGACGCAAAATCAATATAGTGACCGACTTACGTGGACATTCAGTTTAGTTGAAAATGTATCATTTTGTCTGTTCTGCAGTTTCCCTCTGAACTCTGACCTCTGACTCAATCCAGTCACATCAACCTGCCCCGTTTCTATAGGGTCACATCAGTCATGTTATCTGGTTAGTGATACGGCAGAATGACTGATAGTTACCGCGGCTCTGACTGTGCAGTATCACAGAGGCTGGAGGTTTATGACGTCTTTCAACCCATGAGGTTTAACATGTTCGTTTAGTCATATAGAGTGATTGTATTATGCAGTTAAAGATTTCACTGAGTTTGTTTTTGTTGTTTACTTCAGGCGTTTGCAAAAGTGAAGCAGTGAAGTGGATCCGTGAAGGGGCGGGCTTTAGCCAAGCCTCTTGTTTTCTTGCATTCTGATTGGTCCGTGTGAAGCGCGGTCCTCTGTAAAACATTCGGTTTCCATGGTGACGTTCTAAAGAGGCGGGGCTTGGCTAAGCGGTAGACAGACACACAGATGAGAAACTAAGTTTGTTTGCAAAAAATCCTTTGCGTTGCCCTGAGAAACTTTGCGTTCGCTCACAAAACGTTTGTGTTCATCTGAGAACCTTTGCGTTCACTCACAAAACGTTTGCGTTCATCTGAGAACCTTTGCGTTCACTCACAAAACGTTTGCGTTCATCTGAGAACCTTTGCGTTTGCGTTCATCTGAGAAACTTTGCGTTCACTCACAAAACGTTTGCGTTCATCTAAGAAACTTTGCGTTCACTCACAAAACGTTTGCGTTCATCTGACAACCTTTGCGTTCACTCACAAAACGTTTGCGTTCATCTGAGAACCTTTGCGTTTGCGTTCATCTGAGAAACTTTGCGTTCACTCACAAAACGTTTGCGTTTCTCTGAGAATATTTCGCTCACAAAACGTTTGCGTTTATCTGAGAAACTTTGCGTTTGCTTGCAAAACTCTTGCGTTCCCCATAAAACTTGCGGTAATTCACATAAAAAACGTTGCGTTTATTGATAAACTTTGCATTTGCTCACAAAACGTTTGCGTTCATCTGAGAAACTTTGCGTTCACTCACAAAACATTTGCGTTCATCTGAGAAACTTTGCGCTCGCTCACAAAACGTTTGCGTTCATCTGACAACCTTTGCCTTTGCGTTCATCTGAGAAACTTTGCGTTCACTCACAAAACGTTTGCGTTCATCTGAGAACCTTTGCGTTCACTCACAAAACGTTTGCGTTCATCTGAGAACCTTTGCGTTTGCGTTCATCTGAGAAACTTTGCGTTCACTCACAAAACGTTTGCGTTCATCTAAGAAACTTTGCGTTCACTCACAAAACGTTTGCGTTCATCTGACAACCTTTGCGTTCACTCACAAAACGTTTGCGTTCATCTGAGAACCTTTGCGTTCACTCACAAAACGTTTGCGTTCATCTGAGAACCTTTGCGTTTGCGTTCATCTGAGAAACTTTGCGTTCACTCACAAAACGTTTGCGTTTCTCTGAGAATATTTCGCTCACAAAACGTTTGCGTTTATCTGAGAAACTTTGCGTTTGCTTGCAAAACTCTTGCGTTCCCCATAAAACTTGCGGTAATTCACATAAAAAACGTTGCGTTCATTGATAAACTTTGCATTTGCTCACAAAACGTTTGCGTTCATCTGAGAAACTTTGCGTTCACTCACAAAACATTTGCGTTCATCTGAGAAACTTTGCGCTCGCTCACAAAACGTTTGCGTTCATCTGACAACCTTTGCCTTTGCGTTCATCTGAGAAACTTTGCGTTCACTCACAAAACGTTTGCGTTCATCTGAGAACCTTTGCGTTCACTCACAAAACGTTTGCGTTCATCTGAGAACCTTTGCGTTTGCGTTCATCTGAGAAACTTTGCGTTCACTCACAAAACGTTTGCGTTCATCTAAGAAACTTTGCGTTCACTCACAAAACGTTTGCGTTCATCTGACAACCTTTGCGTTCACTCACAAAACATTTGCGTTCATCTGAGAAACTTTGCGCTCGCTCACAAAACGTTTGCGTTCATCTGACAACCTTTGCTTTTGCGTTCATCTGAGAAACTTTGCGTTCACTCACAAAACGTTTGCGTTCATCTGAGAACCTTTGCGTTCACTCACAAAACGTTTGCGTTCATCTGAGAACCTTTGCGTTTGCGTTCATCTGAGAAACTTTGCGTTCACTCACAAAACGTTTGCGTTCATCTAAGAAACTTTGCGTTCACTCACAAAACGTTTGCGTTCATCTGACAACCTTTGCGTTCACTCACAAAACGTTTGCGTTCATCTGAGAACCTTTACGTTTGCGTTCATCTGACAACCTTTGCGTTCACTCACAAAACGTTTGCGTTCATCTGACAACCTTTGCGTTCACTCACAAAACGTTTGCGTTTGTCTGAGAATATTTCGCTCACAAAACGTTTGCGTTTATCTGAGAAACTTTGCGTTTGCTTGCAAAACTCTTGCGTTCCCCATAAAACTTGCGGTAATTCACATAAAAAACGTTGCGTTCATTGATAAACTTTGCATTTGCTCACAAAACGTTTGCGTTCATCTGAGAACCTTTGCGTTTGCGTTCATCTGAGAAACTTTGCATTCACTCACAAAACGTTTGCGTTCATCTGAGAACCTTTGCGTTTGCGTTCATCTGAGAAACTTTGCGTTCACTCACAAAACGTTTGCGTTTCTCTGAGAATATTTCGCTCACAAAACGTTTGCGTTCATCTGAGAACCTTTGCGTTCACTCACAAAACGTTTGCGTTCATCTGAGAACCTTTGCGTTCACTCACAAAACGTTTGCGTTCATCTGAGAACCTTTGCGTTCACTCACAAAACGTTTGCCGTTCATCTGAGAACCTTTGCGTTCACTCACAAAACGTTTGCGTTCATCTGAGAACCTTTGCGTTTGCGTTCATCTGAGAACCTTTGCGTTCACTCACAAAACGTTTGCGTTCATCTGAGAACCTTTGCGTTTGCGTTCATCTAAGAAACTTTGCGTTCACTCACAAAACGTTTGCGTTCATCTGAGAACCTTTGCGTTTGCATTCATCTGAGAAACTTTGCGTTCACTCACAAAACGTTTGCGTTCATCTGAGAACCTTTGCGTTTGCGTTCATCTGAGAAACTTTGCGTTCACTCACAAAACGTTTCCGTTCATCTAAGAAACTTTGCGTTCACTCACAAAACGTTTGCGTTCATCTGAGAACCTTTGCGTTTGCGTTCATCTGAGAAACTTTGCGTTCACTCACAAAACGTTTGCGTTCATCTGAGAACCTTTGCGTTTGCGTTCATCTGAGAAACTTTGCGTTCACTCACAAAACGTTTGCGTTCATCTGAGAACCTTTGCGTTTGCGTTCATCTGAGAACCTTTGCGTTCACTCACAAAACGTTTGCGTTCATCTGAGAACCTTTGCGTTTGCGTTCATCTGAGAAACTTTGCGTTCACTCACAAAACGTTTGCGTTCATCTAAGAAACTTTGCGTTCACTCACAAAACATTTGCGTTCATCTGAGAACCTTTGCGTTTGCGTTCATCTGAGAAACTTTGCGTTCACTCACAAAACGTTTGCGTTTCTCTGAGAATATTTCGCTCACAAAACGTTTGCGTTCATCTGAGAACCTTTGCGTTCACTCAAAAAACGTTTGCGTTCATCTGAGAACCTTTGCGTTCACTCACAAAACGTTTGCGTTCATCTGAGAAACTTTGCGTTCACTCAAAACGTTTGCGTTCACTCAAAACGTTTGCGTTCATCTGAGAAACTTTGCGTTCACTCACAAAACGTTTGCGTTCATCTGAGAAACTTTGCGTTCACTCACAAAACGTTTGCGTTCATCTGAGAACCTTTGCGTTTGCGTTCATCTGAGAAACTTTGTGTTCACTCACAAAACGTTTGCGTTTCTCTGAGAATATTTCGCTCACAAAACGTTTGCGTTCATCTTAGAAACTTTGTGTTCACTCACAAAACGTTTGCGTTCATCTGAGAAACTTTGCGTTCACTCACAAAACGTTTGCGTTCATCTGAGAACCTTTGCGTTCACTCACAAAACGTTTGCGTTCATCTGAGAACCTTTGCGTTCACTCACAAAACGTTTGCGTTCATCTGAGAAACTTTGCGTTCACTCACAAAACGTTTGCGTTCATCTGAGAAACTTTGCGTTCACTCACAAAACGTTTGCGTTCATCTGAGAACCTTTGCGTTTGCGTTCATCTGAGAACCTTTGCGTTCACTCACAAAACGTTTGCGTTCATCTGAGAACCTTTGCGTTCACTCACAAAACGTTTGCGTTCATCTGAGAACCTTTGCGTTCACTCACAAAACGTTTGCGTTCATCTGAGAACCTTTGCGTTCACTCACAAAACGTTTGCGTTCATCTGAGAACCTTTGCGTTTGCGTTCATCTGAGAACCTTTGCGTTCACTCACAAAACGTTTGCGTTCATCTGAGAACCTTTGCGTTTGCGTTCATCTGAGAACCTTTGCGTTTGCGTTCATCTGAGAAACTTTGTGTTCACTCACAAAACGTTTGCGTTCATCTGAGAACCTTTGCGTTTGCGTTCATCTGAGAACCTTTGCGTTCACTCACAAAACGTTTGCGTTCATCTGAGAACCTTTGCGTTTGCGTTCATCTGAGAACCTTTGCGTTTGCGTTCATCTGAGAAACTTTGCGTTCACTCACAAAACGTTTGCGTTCATCTGAGAACCTTTGCGTTTGCGTTCATCTGAGAACCTTTGCGTTTGCGTTCATCTGAGAAACTTTGCGTTCACTCACAAAACGTTTGCGTTCATCTGAGAAACTTTGCGTTCACTCACAAAACGTTTGCGTTCATCTGAGAACCTTTGCGTTTGCGTTCATCTGAGAAACTTTGTGTTCACTCACAAAACGTTTGCGTTTCTCTGAGAATATTTCGCTCACAAAACGTTTGCGTTCATCTTAGAAACTTTGTGTTCACTCACAAAACGTTTGCGTTCATCTGAGAAACTTTGCGTTCACTCACAAAACGTTTGCGTTCATCTGAGAACCTTTGCGTTCACTCACAAAACGTTTGCGTTCATCTGAGAACCTTTGCGTTCACTCACAAAACGTTTGCGTTCATCTGAGAAACTTTGCGTTCACTCACAAAACGTTTGCGTTCATCTGAGAAACTTTGCGTTCACTCACAAAACGTTTGCGTTCATCTGAGAACCTTTGCGTTTGCGTTCATCTGAGAACCTTTGCGTTCACTCACAAAACGTTTGCGTTCATCTGAGAACCTTTGC
Source organism: Rhinogobio ventralis (assembly GCA_039654625.1). Classification (NCBI taxonomy): domain Eukaryota; kingdom Metazoa; phylum Chordata; class Actinopteri; order Cypriniformes; family Gobionidae; genus Rhinogobio; species Rhinogobio ventralis. The sequence goes on from CM077196.1 coordinate 2,892,795, forward strand.
GTTCACTCACAAAACGTTTGCGTTCATCTGAGAACCTTTGCGTTCACTCACAAAACGTTTGCGTTCATCTGAGAACCTTTGCGTTCACTCACAAAACGTTTGCGTTCATCTGAGAACCTTTGCGTTTGCGTTCATCTGAGAACCTTTGCGTTCACTCACAAAACGTTTGCGTTCATCTGAGAACCTTTGCGTTTGCGTTCATCTGAGAACCTTTGCGTTTGCGTTCATCTGAGAAACTTTGTGTTCACTCACAAAACGTTTGCGTTCATCTGAGAACCTTTGCGTTTGCGTTCATCTGAGAACCTTTGCGTTCACTCACAAAACGTTTGCGTTCATCTGAGAACCTTTGCGTTTGCGTTCATCTGAGAACCTTTGCGTTTGCGTTCATCTGAGAAACTTTGCGTTCACTCACAAAACGTTTGCGTTCATCTGAGAACCTTTGCGTTTGCGTTCATCTGAGAACCTTTGCGTTTGCGTTCATCTGAGAAACTTTGTGTTCACTCACAAAACGTTTGCGTTCATCTGAGAACCTTTGCGTTTGCGTTCATCTGAGAACCTTTGCGTTTGCGTTCATCTGAGAAACTTTGCGTTCACTCACAAAACGTTTGCGTTCATCTGAGAACCTTTGCGTTTGCGTTCATCTGAGAACCTTTGCGTTCACTCACAAAACGTTTGCGTTCATCTGAGAACCTTTGCGTTTGCGTTCATCTGAGAAACTTTGCGTTCACTCACAAAACGTTTGCGTTCATCTAAGAAACTTTGCGTTCACTCACAAAACATTTGCGTTCATCTGAGAACCTTTGCGTTTGCGTTCATCTGAGAAACTTTGCGTTCACTCACAAAACGTTTGCGTTTCTCTGAGAATATTTCGCTCACAAAACGTTTGCGTTCATCTGAGAACCTTTGCGTTCACTCACAAAACGTTTGCGTTCATCTGAGAACCTTTGCGTTCACTCACAAAACGTTTGCGTTCATCTGAGAAACTTTGCGTTCACTCAAAACGTTTGCGTTCACTCAAAACGTTTGCGTTCACTCAAAACGTTTGCGTTCATCTGAGAAACTTTGCGTTCACTCACAAAACGTTTGCGTTCATCTGAGAAACTTTGCGTTCACTCACAAAACGTTTGCGTTCATCTGAGAACCTTTGCGTTTGCGTTCATCTGAGAAACTTTGTGTTCACTCACAAAACGTTTGCGTTTCTCTGAGAATATTTCGCTCACAAAACGTTTGCGTTCATCTTAGAAACTTTGTGTTCACTCACAAAACGTTTGCGTTCATCTGAGAAACTTTGCGTTCACTCACAAAACGTTTGCGTTCATCTGAGAAACTTTGCGTTCACTCACAAAACGTTTGCGTTCATCTGAGAAACTTTGCGTTCACTCACAAAACGTTTGCGTTCATCTGAGAACCTTTGCGTTTGCGTTCATCTGAGAACCTTTGCGTTCACTCACAAAACGTTTGCGTTCATCTGAGAACCTTTGCGTTCACTCACAAAACGTTTGCGTTCATCTGAGAACCTTTGCGTTCACTCACAAAACGTTTGCGTTCATCTGAGAACCTTTGCGTTCACTCACAAAACGTTTGCGTTCATCTGAGAACCTTTGCGTTTGCGTTCATCTGAGAACCTTTGCGTTCACTCACAAAACGTTTGCGTTCATCTGAGAACCTTTGCGTTCACTCACAAAACGTTTGCGTTCATCTGAGAAACTTTGCGTTCACTCACAAAACGTTTGCGTTCATCTGAGAACTTTTGCGTTTGCGTTCATCTGAGAACCTTTGCGTTCACTCACAAAACGTTTGCGTTCATCTGAGAACCTTTGCGTTTGCGTTCATCTGAGAACCTTTGCGTTTGCGTTCATCTGAGAAACTTTGTGTTCACTCACAAAACGTTTGCGTTCATCTGAGAACCTTTGCGTTTGCGTTCATCTGAGAACCTTTGCGTTCACTCACAAAACGTTTGCGTTCATCTGAGAACCTTTGCGTTTGCGTTCATCTGAGAACCTTTGCGTTTGCGTTCATCTGAGAAACTTTGCGTTCACTCACAAAACGTTTGCGTTCATCTGAGAACCTTTGCGTTTGCGTTCATCTGAGAACCTTTGCGTTTGCGTTCATCTGAGAAACTTTGTGTTCACTCACAAAACGTTTGCGTTCATCTGAGAACCTTTGCGTTTGCGTTCATCTGAGAACCTTTGCGTTTGCGCTCATCTGAGAAACTTTGCGTTCACTCACAAAACGTTTGCGTTCATCTGAGAACCTTTGCGTTTGCGTTCATCTGAGAAACTTTGTGTTCACTCACAAAACGTTTGCGTTTCTCTGAGAATATTTCGCTCACAAAACGTTTGCGTTCATCTTAGAAACTTTGCGTTCACTCACAAAACGTTTGCGTTCATCTGAGAAACTTTGCGTTCACTCACAAAACGTTTGCGTTCATCTGAGAACCTTTGCGTTTGCGTTCATCTGAGAAACTTTGTGTTCACTCACAAAACGTTTGCGTTTCTCTGAGAATATTTCGCTCACAAAACGTTTGCGTTCATCTTAGAAACTTTGCGTTCACTCACAAAACGTTTGCGTTCATCTGAGAAACTTTGCGTTCACTCACAAAACGTTTGCGTTCATCTGAGAACCTTTGCGTTCACTCACAAAACGTTTGCGTTCATCTGAGAAACTTTGCGTTCACTCACAAAACGTTTGCGTTCATCTGAGAACCTTTGCGTTCACTCACAAAACGTTTGCGTTCATCTGAGAAACTTTGCGTTCACTCACAAAACGTTTGCGTTCATCTGAGAACCTTTGCGTTTGCGTTCATCTGAGAAACTTTGCGTTCACTCACAAAACGTTTGCGTTCATCTAAGAAACTTTGCGTTCACTCACAAAACGTTTGCGTTCATCTGACAACCTTTGCGTTCACTCACAAAACATTTGCGTTCATCTGAGAAACTTTGCGCTCGCTCACAAAACGTTTGCGTTCATCTGACAACCTTTGCTTTTGCGTTCATCTGAGAAACTTTGCGTTCACTCACAAAACGTTTGCGTTCATCTGAGAACCTTTGCGTTCACTCACAAAACGTTTGCGTTCATCTGAGAACCTTTGCGTTTGCGTTCATCTGAGAAACTTTGCGTTCACTCACAAAACGTTTGCGTTCATCTAAGAAACTTTGCGTTCACTCACAAAACGTTTGCGTTCATCTGACAACCTTTGCGTTCACTCACAAAACGTTTGCGTTCATCTGAGAATCTTTGCGTTTGCGTTCATCTGAGAAACTTTGCGTTCACTCACAAAACGTTTGCGTTTCTCTGAGAATATTTCGCTCACAAAACGTTTGCGTTTATCTGAGAAACTTTGCGTTTGCTTGCAAAACTCTTGCGTTCCCCATAAAACTTGCGGTAATTCACATAAAAAACGTTGCGTTCATTGATAAACTTTGCATTTGCTCACAAAACGTTTGCGTTCATCTGAGAACCTTTGCGTTTGCGTTCATCTGAGAAACTTTGCATTCACTCACAAAACGTTTGCGTTCATCTGAGAACCTTTGCGTTTGCGTTCATCTGAGAAACTTTGCGTTCACTCACAAAACGTTTGCGTTTCTCTGAGAATATTTCGCTCACAAAACGTTTGCGTTCATCTGAGAACCTTTGCGTTCACTCACAAAACGTTTGCGTTCATCTGAGAACCTTTGCGTTCACTCACAAAACGTTTGCGTTCATCTGAGAACCTTTGCGTTCACTCACAAAACGTTTGCCGTTCATCTGAGAACCTTTGCATTCACTCACAAAACGTTTGCGTTCATCTGAGAACCTTTGCGTTTGCGTTCATCTGAGAACCTTTGCGTTCACTCACAAAACGTTTGCGTTCATCTGAGAACCTTTGCGTTCACTCACAAAACGTTTGCGTTCATCTGAGAAACTTTGCGTTCACTCACAAAACGTTTGCGTTCATCTGAGAAACTTTGCGTTCACTCACAAAACGTTTGCGTTCATCTGAGAACCTTTGCGTTTGCGTTCATCTGAGAACCTTTGCGTTCACTCACAAAACGTTTGCGTTCATCTGAGAACCTTTGCGTTCACTCACAAAACGTTTGCGTTCATCTGAGAACCTTTGCGTTCACTCACAAAACGTTTGCGTTCATCTGAGAACCTTTGCGTTCACTCACAAAACGTTTGCGTTCATCTGAGAACCTTTGCGTTTGCGTTCATCTGAGAACCTTTGCGTTCACTCACAAAACGTTTGCGTTCATCTGAGAACCTTTGCGTTTGCGTTCATCTGAGAACCTTTGCGTTTGCGTTCATCTGAGAAACTTTGTGTTCACTCACAAAACGTTTGCGTTCATCTGAGAACCTTTGCGTTTGCGTTCATCTGAGAACCTTTGCGTTCACTCACAAAACGTTTGCGTTCATCTGAGAACCTTTGCGTTTGCGTTCATCTGAGAACCTTTGCGTTTGCGTTCATCTGAGAAACTTTGCGTTCACTCACAAAACGTTTGCGTTCATCTGAGAACCTTTGCGTTTGCGTTCATCTGAGAACCTTTGCGTTTGCGTTCATCTGAGAAACTTTGTGTTCACTCACAAAACGTTTGCGTTCATCTGAGAACCTTTGCGTTTGCGTTCATCTGAGAACCTTTGCGTTTGCGTTCATCTGAGAAACTTTGCGTTCACTCACAAAACGTTTGCGTTCATCTGAGAACCTTTGCGTTTGCGTTCATCTGAGAACCTTTGCGTTCACTCACAAAACGTTTGCGTTCATCTGAGAACCTTTGCGTTTGCGTTCATCTGAGAAACTTTGCGTTCACTCACAAAACGTTTGCGTTCATCTAAGAAACTTTGCGTTCACTCACAAAACATTTGCGTTCATCTGAGAACCTTTGCGTTTGCGTTCATCTGAGAAACTTTGCGTTCACTCACAAAACGTTTGCGTTTCTCTGAGAATATTTCGCTCACAAAACGTTTGCGTTCATCTGAGAACCTTTGCGTTCACTCACAAAACGTTTGCGTTCATCTGAGAACCTTTGCGTTCACTCACAAAACGTTTGCGTTCATCTGAGAAACTTTGCGTTCACTCAAAACGTTTGCGTTCACTCAAAACGTTTGCGTTCACTCAAAACGTTTGCGTTCATCTGAGAAACTTTGCGTTCACTCACAAAACGTTTGCGTTCATCTGAGAAACTTTGCGTTCACTCACAAAACGTTTGCGTTCATCTGAGAACCTTTGCGTTTGCGTTCATCTGAGAAACTTTGTGTTCACTCACAAAACGTTTGCGTTTCTCTGAGAATATTTCGCTCACAAAACGTTTGCGTTCATCTTAGAAACTTTGTGTTCACTCACAAAACGTTTGCGTTCATCTGAGAAACTTTGCGTTCACTCACAAAACGTTTGCGTTCATCTGAGAAACTTTGCGTTCACTCACAAAACGTTTGCGTTCATCTGAGAAACTTTGCGTTCACTCACAAAACGTTTGCGTTCATCTGAGAACCTTTGCGTTTGCGTTCATCTGAGAACCTTTGCGTTCACTCACAAAACGTTTGCGTTCATCTGAGAACCTTTGCGTTCACTCACAAAACGTTTGCGTTCATCTGAGAACCTTTGCGTTCACTCACAAAACGTTTGCGTTCATCTGAGAACCTTTGCGTTCACTCACAAAACGTTTGCGTTCATCTGAGAACCTTTGCGTTTGCGTTCATCTGAGAACCTTTGCGTTCACTCACAAAACGTTTGCGTTCATCTGAGAACCTTTGCGTTCACTCACAAAACGTTTGCGTTCATCTGAGAAACTTTGCGTTCACTCACAAAACGTTTGCGTTCATCTGAGAACTTTTGCGTTTGCGTTCATCTGAGAACCTTTGCGTTCACTCACAAAACGTTTGCGTTCATCTGAGAACCTTTGCGTTTGCGTTCATCTGAGAACCTTTGCGTTTGCGTTCATCTGAGAAACTTTGTGTTCACTCACAAAACGTTTGCGTTCATCTGAGAACCTTTGCGTTTGCGTTCATCTGAGAACCTTTGCGTTCACTCACAAAACGTTTGCGTTCATCTGAGAACCTTTGCGTTTGCGTTCATCTGAGAACCTTTGCGTTTGCGTTCATCTGAGAAACTTTGCGTTCACTCACAAAACGTTTGCGTTCATCTGAGAACCTTTGCGTTTGCGTTCATCTGAGAACCTTTGCGTTTGCGTTCATCTGAGAAACTTTGTGTTCACTCACAAAACGTTTGCGTTCATCTGAGAACCTTTGCGTTTGCGTTCATCTGAGAACCTTTGCGTTTGCGCTCATCTGAGAAACTTTGCGTTCACTCACAAAACGTTTGCGTTCATCTGAGAACCTTTGCGTTTGCGTTCATCTGAGAACCTTTGCGTTTGCGCTCATCTGAGAAACTTTGCGTTCACTCACAAAACGTTTGCGTTCATCTGAGAACCTTTGCGTTTGCGTTCATCTGAGAAACTTTGTGTTCACTCACAAAACGTTTGCGTTTCTCTGAGAATATTTCGCTCACAAAACGTTTGCGTTCATCTTAGAAACTTTGCGTTCACTCACAAAACGTTTGCGTTCATCTGAGAAACTTTGCGTTCACTCACAAAACGTTTGCGTTCATCTGAGAACCTTTGCGTTCACTCACAAAACGTTTGCGTTCATCTGAGAAACTTTGCGTTCACTCACAAAACGTTTGCGTTCATCTGAGAACCTTTGCGTTCACTCACAAAACGTTTGCGTTCATCTGAGAAACTTTGCGTTCACTCACAAAACGTTTGCGTTCATCTGAGAACCTTTGCGTTTGCGTTCATCTGAGAAACTTTGCGTTCACTCACAAAACGTTTGCGTTCATCTAAGAAACTTTGCGTTCACTCACAAAACGTTTGCGTTCATCTGACAACCTTTGCGTTCACTCACAAAACATTTGCGTTCATCTGAGAAACTTTGCGCTCGCTCACAAAACGTTTGCGTTCATCTGACAACCTTTGCTTTTGCGTTCATCTGAGAAACTTTGCGTTCACTCACAAAACGTTTGCGTTCATCTGAGAACCTTTGCGTTCACTCACAAAACGTTTGCGTTCATCTGAGAACCTTTGCGTTTGCGTTCATCTGAGAAACTTTGCGTTCACTCACAAAACGTTTGCGTTCATCTAAGAAACTTTGCGTTCACTCACAAAACGTTTGCGTTCATCTGACAACCTTTGCGTTCACTCACAAAACGTTTGCGTTCATCTGAGAATCTTTGCGTTTGCGTTCATCTGAGAAACTTTGCGTTCACTCACAAAACGTTTGCGTTTCTCTGAGAATATTTCGCTCACAAAACGTTTGCGTTTATCTGAGAAACTTTGCGTTTGCTTGCAAAACTCTTGCGTTCCCCATAAAACTTGCGGTAATTCACATAAAAAACGTTGCGTTCATTGATAAACTTTGCATTTGCTCACAAAACGTTTGCGTTCATCTGAGAACCTTTGCGTTTGCGTTCATCTGAGAAACTTTGCATTCACTCACAAAACGTTTGCGTTCATCTGAGAACCTTTGCGTTTGCGTTCATCTGAGAAACTTTGCGTTCACTCACAAAACGTTTGCGTTTCTCTGAGAATATTTCGCTCACAAAACGTTTGCGTTCATCTGAGAACCTTTGCGTTCACTCACAAAACGTTTGCGTTCATCTGAGAACCTTTGCGTTCACTCACAAAACGTTTGCGTTCATCTGAGAACCTTTGCGTTCACTCACAAAACGTTTGCCGTTCATCTGAGAACCTTTGCATTCACTCACAAAACGTTTGCGTTCATCTGAGAACCTTTGCGTTTGCGTTCATCTGAGAACCTTTGCGTTCACTCACAAAACGTTTGCGTTCATCTGAGAACCTTTGCGTTTGCGTTCATCTAAGAAACTTTGCGTTCACTCACAAAACGTTTGCGTTCATCTGAGAACCTTTGCGTTTGCATTCATCTGAGAAACTTTGCGTTCACTCACAAAACGTTTGCGTTCATCTGAGAACCTTTGCGTTTGCGTTCATCTGAGAAACTTTGCGTTCACTCACAAAACGTTTCCGTTCATCTAAGAAACTTTGCGTTCACTCACAAAACGTTTGCGTTCATCTGAGAACCTTTGCGTTTGCGTTCATCTGAGAAACTTTGCGTTCACTCACAAAACGTTTGCGTTCATCTAAGAAACTTTGCGTTCATCTGAGAAACTTTGCGTTCACTCACAAAACGTTTGCGTTCATCTAAGAAACTTTGCGTTCACTCACAAAACATTTGCGTTCATCTGAGAACCTTTGCGTTTGCGTTCATCTGAGAAACTTTGCGTTCACTCACAAAACGTTTGCGTTTCTCTGAGAATATTTCGCTCACAAAACGTTTGCGTTCATCTGAGAACCTTTGCGTTCACTCAGAAAACGTTTGCGTTCATCTGAGAACCTTTGCGTTCACTCACAAAACGTTTGCGTTCATCTGAGAAACTTTGCGTTCACTCAAAACGTTTGCGTTCACTCAAAACGTTTGCGTTCATCTGAGAAACTTTGCGTTCACTCACAAAACGTTTGCGTTCATCTGAGAAACTTTGCGTTCACTCACAAAACGTTTGCGTTCATCTGAGAACCTTTGCGTTTGCGTTCATCTGAGAAACTTTGTGTTCACTCACAAAACGTTTGCGTTTCTCTGAGAATATTTCGCTCACAAAACGTTTGCGTTCATCTTAGAAACTTTGTGTTCACTCACAAAACGTTTGCGTTCATCTGAGAAACTTTGCGTTCACTCACAAAACGTTTGCGTTCATCTGAGAACCTTTGCGTTCACTCACAAAACGTTTGCGTTCATCTGAGAAACTTTGCGTTCACTCACAAAACGTTTGCGTTCATCTGAGAAACTTTGCGTTTACTCACAAAACGTTTGCGTTCATCTGAGAACCTTTGCGTTTGCGTTCATCTGAGAACCTTTGCGTTCACTCACAAAACGTTTGCGTTCATCTGAGAACCTTTGCGTTCACTCACAAAACGTTTGCGTTCATCTGAGAACCTTTGCGTTCACTCACAAAACGTTTGCGTTCATCTGAGAACCTTTGCGTTCACTCACAAAACGTTTGCGTTCATCTGAGAACCTTTGCGTTCACTCACAAAACGTTTGCGTTCATCTGAGAACCTTTGCGTTCACTCACAAAACGTTTGCGTTCATCTGAGAACCTTTGCGTTTGCGTTCATCTGAGAACCTTTGCGTTCACTCACAAAACGTTTGCGTTCATCTGAGAACCTTTGCGTTCACTCACAAAACGTTTGCGTTCATCTGAGAAACTTTGCGTTCACTCACAAAACGTTTGCGTTCATCTGAGAACCTTTGCGTTTGCGTTCATCTGAGAACCTTTGCGTTCACTCACAAAACGTTTGCGTTCATCTGAGAACCTTTGCGTTTGCGTTCATCTGAGAACCTTTGCGTTTGCGTTCATCTGAGAAACTTTGTGTTCACTCACAAAACGTTTGCGTTCATCTGAGAACCTTTGCGTTTGCGTTCATCTGAGAACCTTTGCGTTCACTCACAAAACGTTTGCGTTCATCTGAGAACCTTTGCGTTTGCGTTCATCTGAGAACCTTTGCGTTTGCGTTCATCTGAGAAACTTTGCGTTCACTCACAAAACGTTTGCGTTCATCTGAGAAACTTTGCGTTCACTCACAAAACGTTTGCGTTCATCTGAGAAACTTTGCGTTCACTCACAAAACGTTTGCGTTCATCTAAGAAACTTTGCGTTCATCTGAGAAACTTTGCGTTCACTCACAAAACGTTTGCGTTCATCTAAGAAACTTTGCGTTCACTCACAAAACATTTGCGTTCATCTGAGAACCTTTGCGTTTGCGTTCATCTGAGAAACTTTGCGTTCACTCACAAAACGTTTGCGTTTCTCTGAGAATATTTCGCTCACAAAACGTTTGCGTTCATCTGAGAACCTTTGCGTTCACTCAGAAAACGTTTGCGTTCATCTGAGAACCTTTGCGTTCACTCACAAAACGTTTGCGTTCATCTGAGAAACTTTGCGTTCACTCAAAACGTTTGCGTTCACTCAAAACGTTTGCGTTCATCTGAGAAACTTTGCGTTCACTCACAAAACGTTTGCGTTCATCTGAGAAACTTTGCGTTCACTCACAAAACGTTTGCGTTCATCTGAGAACCTTTGCGTTTGCGTTCATCTGAGAAACTTTGTGTTCACTCACAAAACGTTTGCGTTTCTCTGAGAATATTTCGCTCACAAAACGTTTGCGTTCATCTTAGAAACTTTGCGTTCACTCACAAAACGTTTGCGTTCATCTGAGAACCTTTGCGTTCACTCACAAAACGTTTGCGTTCATCTGAGAAACTTTGCGTTCACTCACAAAACGTTTGCGTTCATCTGAGAAACTTTGCGTTTACTCACAAAACGTTTGCGTTCATCTGAGAACCTTTGCGTTTGCGTTCATCTGAGAACCTTTGCGTTCACTCACAAAACGTTTGCGTTCATCTGAGAACCTTTGCGTTCACTCACAAAACGTTTGCGTTCATCTGAGAACCTTTGCGTTCACTCACAAAACGTTTGCGTTCATCTGAGAACCTTTGCGTTCACTCACAAAACGTTTGCGTTCATCTGAGAACCTTTGCGTTCACTCACAAAACGTTTGCGTTCATCTGAGAACCTTTGCGTTTGCGTTCATCTGAGAACCTTTGCGTTCACTCACAAAACGTTTGCGTTCATCTGAGAACCTTTGCGTTCACTCACAAAACGTTTGCGTTCATCTGAGAAACTTTGCGTTCACTCACAAAACGTTTGCGTTCATCTGAGAACCTTTGCGTTTGCGTTCATCTGAGAACCTTTGCGTTCACTCACAAAACGTTTGCGTTCATCTGAGAACCTTTGCGTTCACTCACAAAACGTTTGCGTTCATCTGAGAAACTTTGCGTTCACTCACAAAACGTTTGCGTTCATCTGAGAACCTTTGCGTTTGCGTTCATCTGAGAACCTTTGCGTTCACTCACAAAACGTTTGCGTTCATCTGAGAACCTTTGCGTTTGCGTTCATCTGAGAACCTTTGCGTTTGCGTTCATCTGAGAAACTTTGTGTTCACTCACAAAACGTTTGCGTTCATCTGAGAACCTTTGCGTTTGCGTTCATCTGAGAAACTTTGCGTTCACTCACAAAACGTTTCCGTTCATCTAAGAAACTTTGCGTTCACTCACAAAACGTTTGCGTTCATCTGAGAACCTTTGCGTTTGCGTTCATCTGAGAAACTTTGCGTTCACTCACAAAACGTTTGCGTTCATCTAAGAAACTTTGCGTTCATCTGAGAAACTTTGCGTTCACTCACAAAACGTTTGCGTTCATCTAAGAAACTTTGCGTTCACTCACAAAACATTTGCGTTCATCTGAGAACCTTTGCGTTTGCGTTCATCTGAGAAACTTTGCGTTCACTCACAAAACGTTTGCGTTTCTCTGAGAATATTTCGCTCACAAAACGTTTGCGTTCATCTGAGAACCTTTGCGTTCACTCAGAAAACGTTTGCGTTCATCTGAGAACCTTTGCGTTCACTCACAAAACGTTTGCGTTCATCTGAGAAACTTTGCGTTCACTCAAAACGTTTGCGTTCACTCAAAACGTTTGCGTTCATCTGAGAAACTTTGCGTTCACTCACAAAACGTTTGCGTTCATCTGAGAAACTTTGCGTTCACTCACAAAACGTTTGCGTTCATCTGAGAACCTTTGCGTTTGCGTTCATCTGAGAAACTTTGTGTTCACTCACAAAACGTTTGCGTTTCTCTGAGAATATTTCGCTCACAAAACGTTTGCGTTCATCTTAGAAACTTTGTGTTCACTCACAAAACGTTTGCGTTCATCTGAGAAACTTTGCGTTCACTCACAAAACGTTTGCGTTCATCTGAGAACCTTTGCGTTCACTCACAAAACGTTTGCGTTCATCTGAGAAACTTTGCGTTCACTCACAAAACGTTTGCGTTCATCTGAGAAACTTTGCGTTCACTCACAAAACGTTTGCGTTCATCTGAGAAACTTTGCGTTTACTCACAAAACGTTTGCGTTCATCTGAGAACCTTTGCGTTTGCGTTCATCTGAGAACCTTTGCGTTCACTCACAAAACGTTTGCGTTCATCTGAGAACCTTTGCGTTCACTCACAAAACGTTTGCGTTCATCTGAGAACCTTTGCGTTCACTCACAAAACGTTTGCGTTCATCTGAGAACCTTTGCGTTCACTCACAAAACGTTTGCGTTCATCTGAGAACCTTTGCGTTCACTCACAAAACGTTTGCGTTCATCTGAGAACCTTTGCGTTCACTCACAAAACGTTTGCGTTCATCTGAGAACCTTTGCGTTCACTCACAAAACGTTTGCGTTCATCTGAGAACCTTTGCGTTCACTCACAAAACGTTTGCGTTCATCTGAGAACCTTTGCGTTTGCGTTCATCTGAGAACCTTTGCGTTCACTCACAAAACGTTTGCGTTCATCTGAGAACCTTTGCGTTCACTCACAAAACGTTTGCGTTCATCTGAGAAACTTTGCGTTCACTCACAAAACGTTTGCGTTCATCTGAGAACCTTTGCGTTTGCGTTCATCTGAGAACCTTTGCGTTCACTCACAAAACGTTTGCGTTCATCTGAGAACCTTTGCGTTTGCGTTCATCTGAGAACCTTTGCGTTTGCGTTCATCTGAGAAACTTTGTGTTCACTCACAAAACGTTTGCGTTCATCTGAGAACCTTTGCGTTTGCGTTCATCTGAGAACCTTTGCGTTCACTCACAAAACGTTTGCGTTCATCTGAGAACCTTTGCGTTTGCGTTCATCTGAGAACCTTTGCGTTTGCGTTCATCTGAGAAACTTTGCGTTCACTCACAAAACGTTTGCGTTCATCTGAGAACCTTTGCGTTTGCGTTCATCTGAGAACCTTTGCGTTTGCGTTCATCTGAGAAACTTTGTGTTCACTCACAAAACGTTTGCGTTCATCTGAGAACCTTTGCGTTTGCGTTCATCTGAGAACCTTTGCGTTTGCGTTCATCTGAGAAACTTTGCGTTCACTCACAAAACGTTTGCGTTCATCTGAGAACCTTTGTGTTTGCGTTCATCTGAGAAACTTTGTGTTCACTCACAAAACGTTTGCGTTTCTCTGAGAATATTTCGCTCACAAAACGTTTGCGTTCATCTTAGAAACTTTGCGTTCACTCACAAAACGTTTGCGTTCATCTGAGAAACTTTGCGTTCACTCACAAAACGTTTGCGTTCATCTGAGAACCTTTGCGTTTGCGTTCATCTGAGAAACTTTGTGTTCACTCACAAAACGTTTGCGTTTCTCTGAGAATATTTCGCTCACAAAACGTTTGCGTTCATCTTAGAAACTTTGCGTTCACTCACAAAACGTTTGCGTTCATCTGAGAAACTTTGCGTTCACTCACAAAACGTTTGCGTTCATCTGAGAACCTTTGCGTTCACTCACAAAACGTTTGCGTTCATCTGAGAAACTTTGCGTTCACTCACAAAACGTTTGCGTTCATCTGAGAACCTTTGCGTTCACTCACAAAACGTTTGCGTTCATCTGAGAAACTTTGCGTTCACTCACAAAACGTTTGCGTTCATCTGAGAAACTTTGCGTTCACTCACAAAACGTTTGCGTTCATCTGAGAACCTTTGCGTTCACTCACAAAACGTTTGCGTTCATCTGAGAACCTTTGCGTTTGCGTTCATCTGAGAACCTTTGCGTTCACTCACAAAACGTTTGCGTTCATCTGAGAACCTTTGCGTTCACTCACAAAACGTTTGCGTTCATCTGAGAACCTTTGCGTTCACTCACAAAACGTTTGCGTTCATCTGAGAACCTTTGCGTTCACTCACAAAACGTTTGCGTTCATCTGAGAAACTTTGCGTTCACTCACAAAACGTTTGCGTTCATCTGAGAAACTTTGCGTTCACTCACAAAACGTTTGCGTTCATCTGAGAACCTTTGCGTTTGCTTGCAAAACTCTTGCGTTCCCCTTAAAACTTGTGGTAATTCACATAAAAAAACGTTGCGTTCATCTGATAAACTTTGCGTTTGCTCACAAAACGTTTGCGCTCATCTGATAAACTTTGCGTTTGCTCACAAAACGTTTGCGTTCATCTGAGAACCTTTGCGTTCACTCACAAAACGTTTGCGTTCATCTGAGAACCTTTGCATTCACTCTCAAAACGTTTGCGTTCATCTGAGAACCTTTGCGTTTGCGTTCATCTGAGAACCTTTGCGTTCACTCACAAAACGTTTGCGCTCATCTGATAAACTTTGCGTTTGCTCACAAAACGTTTGCGTTCATCTGAGAAACTTTGCGTTCGCTCACAAAACGTTTACGTTCATCTGAGAAACTTTGCGTTCGCTCACAAAACGTTTGCGTTCATCTGAGAAACTTTGCGTTCGCTCACAAAACGTTTGCGTTCATCTGAGAAACTTTGCGTTCACTCACAAAACGTTTGCGCTCATCTGAGAAACTTTGCGTTTGCTCGCAAAAACGTTTACTTGCGTTCTCTCTAAACTCTTACAATGGAAATAATGAGGTGGGAAGAAAAAAAAAACTACATTTCAATGATTTTGCGAGGGAATGCAAAAGTTTCTCAGGGAATCCCTTACGAAAAATAACCATGGTTTTACTATAGTAAAAGTGTAGTAACCATGTTTTTTGGGCTAATTGATTGCCATTTATATAACCACAGTTTTACCACAAATACCATGGTTAAACTATGGTTAGAGTAGCAAAACCATGGTTAATTTGTGGTTACCAACTACAATAACCATGGTTTTTTGGTTTTATTTGTAGTAAAACCATGGTTCATTTTCGTAAATGCTTTTAGTTTTTTAAGATCAAGAAACAAACTCAGTGTCAGAACTTTTGACTAATATGAGGTTTGCAAAAAGCAATAAAACACAAATACACAAAGACTTACCAGTAAGAACTCCATGATGTTGGAGATGAGCAGCTCAGCTTCTGAAAACACCAGTGATCTGAGAATGAGTTACTGAGCGCATCTCTTTAATCTCACACAAACTTCACATCACCTGACTGTTTCTCTACACACACACACACACACACACGCGGTGTTTATTATTCTATCGCCGTGCCTCTCATTCATGCGCGCGCTCCTCACGCACGGTTCAAGTGATGACGTTTTAAATGAAGTCAGATATATAATGAAGTTATAATGAGCTTCTGAAGCAAAGATCAGCTCACCTCTCCTATAGTCTATGATGTGCTGCGGGTATCTGGGTCACACAATGGGGTTTCCAATAAATGTTGAAAAATATTCCCAGACGATAGTGAAGCTTAGCAATATGAATAATAAAAGAAACCGATCACACACTGCACTGATGTCTGCCTGTCCGTTAACACGCTCCACAGGTAGGTATAAAAGAAAGGGGCGGGGCGTGAAGCAAGGTGTGTAGTACACTGAATCTGATTGGCCCGTTACCAAAGTGCCCAAATGTAACATAACTTTGAAAAAGTATTTTCTCTTACGCAAGAAAATAATAGTAAAAATAACTTTTAAATTGTACACTTTAATGTAAAGCAGATAAATCCGCTCAAAACCAGTTTGCACACTGCAGTTGCGCGACCAGCGTGCGCGCTCTCGTGGCCGAACCCAGTAACGGTCAAAATAAACTGTAGCTACTATTTCATTAATATGAACATAAATATATTCGGGACCGCTGGGGAAACTCTTCTAATTTCTCCAACAACTTGCAAAGAAACCCTTATGAAAATTATTATAGTAAAAGTGTTATGTTTGGCGGATTGATTAATTACCATTTAACCACATATGGTTATACTATGGTTAGAGTAGCAAAAACGGTTACTTTGTGGTTACCATGGTTTAACTACAATAACCATGTTACTATTACAATGCTATAACGCGATTCATGGTGAACATTTAAATATAGATTTAAATTAGGTTCCATTAGCAAAATGGTTTAATCTGCCTAGCAACAAATGCATCCACGAGCGCGGGCTTTCTTCTGACTTACTAAACATAATGACGTTGAAAAACATGTTTCAAGAAAACATGTATATTTGGTGAGAAATCCCAGCAAACATCGGCCCCTGGCCAAAAACAATAGCGGTTGTAACAGATTTAATTTAACAATTTAAATGTAGTCTATTAACTGTAGTTAGAAATAGATGGACAGAAAAAAAGAGTCATGCAGTTTTGGAAAAGCCATTTTATTGCATATCATTATAACGATTCATGACAAATCTCTCCAGATATCATTTAGGAGCTGCAGAGAGAGAGAACATAACACAACATCACTAAGTCATTATTGGGAGACGATGAGAATGAGAGAGAAAAATGCTCTAATGTATCCATACATAATCAATAATAGTACATTTCTCTCACTTCCCAGCAGTGTGAGCGAAAAAGCAGAAACTGAGCACGAGCTTCGAGGAGTGAGATCACCGGCGTTATAGCGACCCCATCAAATCCTCCTCAGAATCATCTTTGCCTTTCTGAGAGGAACGCAGAAGAGAGAAATCAAACACAGATCGCGGATTAATCAAATGTGATGTCACAGAGTTTTAAACGTGATCAGAGGTAGCCACGGAAACCGGCGTTCCACGTTTCAAAAACTCCCGCCAAAAAGTGGATTCCCGCCCCGCGCAGCCGTGCTCAGAGTTTACAGTGTGTGCGTGAGAGAAACCGTCAACCCATCCACCCTTCATGCCCTGAACATTAATAAAGACACGTATACTGGGAGGAAAAGAGGATCAGAAAATATCCAAATAGTAGATTTAAGGCGATAGTGCATAGTCTAAATGAGTTCGTGCATTGCCTACTCTTTATCTTAATTCCTTCAATCTGCAGCAACCGTGTGAAAAATAAAACACGCTTTATTGCTCAGAACAAACAGACACGAATCTTTCCCCATTTCATGTGCATATACGGTGACAATCTAATATTCTCCGTGCTGGTCTGAATTACTAAATGTGTGTAAAGCCCAAAAAGCGTAACTGTAATTATCATCACAATCTCTTATTTACCAGCACAGGTGCAAGAGAGCGAGCCTATGTTCATCCTTATACCATTATAAAAACTGGCGAATAAAATACACGTGTGTAGAAAGCAACGGTGCTTTGGTCCCCTTCAAATAAGTTCTCTTTCTTAACTTTTTTTTTAAATCATTTTTTGTCTTTTACTTCAGTTAGAAAAATAGATCCAGAATCGGGACTATCATTGAGGGAATGTGTCCTTACAAAAATATCACTCCGCTCTTTTCTATTCTAGACGATGACATGGAAACACAAATTTGGTCCTCAGTGTGAGTGAAGCTGTCGTGTGTGATTGTCAAGAGAACCATTGTGTGTGTGTGTGTGTGTGTGTGTGTGTGTTTTAATACACTATGGCACTAAAATAATAATAATAAAAAAAAAAAAACAAGAAGGTATCTCTGAGTTTTCTTGGACGTGATCGTCCGAGACTTGTGTGTATCTGTGTGTGTGTGTGAGCGCTGCAGTCGGGCTTCTTTCACTCTGGTTTGGGTTCGGGGGTTTCGCTCTTGGCCTCTGGGTCTTCATCGCTCTCGATTCCTGAGCGACTGACGATGCGGCGCATGGTGAAGGGTAAATCGCCACGCCTGGACACAAAAGACACACTTTAATGTCAGATATGCATTACATCACTAGGGCCCGGTGGATTCCACGACGCAGAAAACATGGAATCCATTTACTGTATAACACATGATCGCGATATAGACTAGTGTCTATGAATAATAAACCACAAAAAGACTATTTAAATATGAATCCTGCATGCTCTGCGTGTTTCCTTTACCAACACAGAAACTCTTCACAGCAACACAGTTTGGTTTAACTTGAAATTGTGACAGAAATATATTACTATAGAATTTAGCTCATCTCAACGTAATAATAAAACTAACACTAATAATAATGATAAATTATTAAAACTATTTTTTTTAAAGCAATAATCAATTTTTAGTTTTATTTTAACAGTAAAAGCTTAGGACTTTGTTTGACCAAAAAGTTTAATTTCATATGATTAATAGTTTCTATGATTAATAATTTCATAAGATAATGTTTTATACCTTCATTTGAATGCCAGAAAATTAAAATACACAACAGAATTTATAGGAAAAAAAAAGGATTGTGAATTCAATTAATTAGACATGCTTTTTGATTATTAAAATTTTATTTGGTAAAAATAAAATGGAACTTGAGAATAAAAAAAATATTTCATAACATGTCATTTTTAATTCATGTCATAAATAATTGTTAAATTGTATAAGCTTCAAGATTTTAATTAATTAGACATACTTTTCGATTGCTAAAATTTAATTTAACCATTATAATGGCTGCATGATTTATCATATTTTAATCGTTAGCACGACTTCTTGCTAGTAATTAATCTTATTTTGCATGATCTTGCATTGGCATCCTCCACAAGCTTTTATGCTCAGGGTTGCCAGACGTCAAGAGATTCAATCAGAGCTTTCTCTAACACGAAAACAGAACAATAGAAAAAAATAGTTACTATTAAACTACAGAAAAATTCCAAATAGGAACTTTGGAATGATTGGAATTAATAAAAAGAATTTCAGTTTTAGCTTCTGAGAGAAGCTTCTCGTTTCATAGTGTATTCATTTATATGATAAATATAATAAATCAGGAAACGTGATGATGCTTACGTGAACCAGTGTTTTTAGTATCATTAATATTCTATTATAGCTATTATTATTACACTTAATATTATCTATACCTAATGTTTAATTAATTATTTTTTTAAGTTTACACTTCATTCTCAGTTTACTTTTAGTAATTTTGTGCTTGTCATTTTTATTCTTTATTTATTAAATATATCTAAATAGTTTGTATTAATTTTCATTTCAGTTTTAGTTCATTTAGTTCTTCAACTAGAGCTAAATTAAAATGAGAACTCCAGTCTTAGCAGGAAGCTGAAATTTTAGCTATCATTTATATTATTTCAGTTAACATTTAATTTTATTTCTACATTTTATATATAAATTGTCATGCTAATAATTGCAATGAACAATGTTCATGTCACTTACAGTATAAGCCTATTTTTAATAATAAGCCCATTTGATTTACTTTAATGTTGTGAAAATGTATAATATTTATATAATTAGTTATTTATAATATCATATTATATAATCAAAATATAACAGCTTATTTGGATGACAAAAGTTATCTCAGATTATTGTGATTATGCTTTTAGCTTACAATAACCCTGATGAAATGTCACAATCGTGAGTAATAATGATAATTGTGTAACCGTTATTCCGCACCTGAGTTTGCTCTTCAGACTGTTGACCTCGCGGTTCATGGCGTCGGCCGACTCGGTGGCGTCCTCCAGCTCTCGCTGCAGTTTCCTGCGGTTGGCGTTGGCTCGCTGCGCCTCCTCCTCCGCCTCCTCCAGCTGGCGCTTCAGCTGCTTCATGCGGCTGTTCAACTTGTCAGACTGCAGCCAATCACAACCAGCCACAATGTCACAATCTACTTCAACCAGCAGCGGTGCAATCTGCACAGAGATGTAGTGAGCGTCACCTGGTCTTTGAACTGCTCCGAGTTGCGCCTCTCGTCGTCCACCTGCAGAATCACCTCCTTCAGCTTCTTCTCCGTGCGACGCACCAGTTTGGACGCCTGCTGCCGCTCTCTGAACACAAACATCACCCACAATCAGCACGAGCACTCCATACACTCGGAGTTTACAGAGCTTTTACTACGGTTATAAATAGATCATATTTGTAGACATAAATGCATTAGTATGTAATTGATATGTCTTGTATGGTACATAGCAACATACAGCATACACATATACATTTTTAGACTATGTAAATATGTGATTTTCCCCTCACTTGGTCTCGACGTCGAGCTGCTCCTCCAGCTGAATGATCTTGGCCTCCAGGGCGGCGATGGTGGCCTTGTACTTGCTCTTGACGGCTCCCTCCAGTTCGGTCAGTTTGAGTTTCAGCTCCTTGTTCTGCCGCTCCATCTGTGATCGCGCCCCCTCCAGGCGCTGTGTGGTGCTGCGCTCGGCCGTCAGCTCCACGTTTATCTGGTCCGTCTACAGACAAACGAGAAAGATATTCCTAGACATTTCGTAGACACGGGGTATGTTTTGCTTATGTCGGGAGCGTGTCGGACCTGCAGCAGGGATCTCTTCAGCCGATCGTTCACCAGCTCTGTGTTGTTCTGCTCCTCCTCCAGCTC
Organism: Rhinogobio ventralis; assembly: GCA_039654625.1. Taxonomy (NCBI): domain Eukaryota; kingdom Metazoa; phylum Chordata; class Actinopteri; order Cypriniformes; family Gobionidae; genus Rhinogobio; species Rhinogobio ventralis. Next base: position 2,912,984 of record CM077196.1, read on the forward strand.
CTCCTCCAGCTGAGCGATACGCGCCTCCAGACGCCGCCTCTCCTCTGAGCCCAGAGCGCTGATCACACACACACACACACACACACACACACAATGCAGGGTTACAAACCACAAGATCGCCGCTTTTTGACACGTAATCCAGTTTTGTGTGTGATTATTGGCCAATGTAGCAGATGAAATGACAAACGGCTCGAAAAATCGGACAATTAAAAATAAAAATGCAAGCGGTGCCACACGCATGTGTCAGAATCAAAGCAAAAACTTAAAGCGTGTTAGTTTAGTTTGTACAGTTTAAAATAGTATTTTTTCAAGATAAAATTAATTGTGGAAATCTTAAGTGTATTTTTTATAAATCTATTTTATTTTAATGTATATCCTTGTTAATTCAAATCAGTAATATGAAAAAAAATACTGGAAGAATTTAATTTACATTCTTTTTTAATCTAAAATTTTTTTTTTGATTAGGTTTTATTTAGATTAAAAACAATTGTCTATAACAAATGTATAATTTATGGTACAAGAAAAAATAGGGTCTTCAATTTATTTTTCATAAATACATTTCATTATAATTAACATGAATCAAATATTAAAATCAATATTCTTTATAAAAATGGAAGATTTTTTTTTGTTTGGATTTATATATAATAATAAATAATAGGGCAAATAATATAAAAATAAAGTGTTTTTAATTTATTTTTTATGAATTGGTTTCATTATTATATATTTTCCCATTAGGGAAATCAAACAGAAAAATCAATGTTCTAAATATTAAAATATTTTTTTTCCCAGTAGTTCTGAATCATATTTCCTTAAAAACTAAAACATTTTTTTGTTTGGATTAAAAACAGTCCAAAAAAATAATAATACAGTTGGGAATATCAAAATAAAGATGTCATAAAAAGGTTATTTTCCCCTCCTAAAAATATGTACATCATCATCACATGCTCGTTTGATAACCGTGTGATCTAAATCTCACCCTTTAGCGGCCTGGTTGTTGATCTCGTCCTGCAGTTCGTCTCTCTCCTGCTGCGCTTGTCTCTTGGCTCGCTCGGCGGCCGCCAGCTCCTGCAAACGCATCGAGAGAGACGTCAGACGGACGTGTGAACCGCGGGACACTCAGAACGAGAGAGAGAGGGAGAAACACACTGACCTCCTGCAGCTGGATCATCTCGGCCTCCATGCTCTTCACCTTCTTCTCGTTCTCTTTGCTCTGGGCCAGGATCTCCTCACGGGACACACGCGTGTCGTCCAGCTCCCTCAGCAGATCCTTCATCTGAGCCTAAAAAACACACACACACACACATCTGAGCTCCTGCTTCAGGCCAGACGGCTGCCACTGTTTTAAGGAATCTGTTGTGGCGTAACGTCCATAACTACAGACAATATGTTCAACTCATAACTTAGTTTTAATAACTCTTATTAAAGCACTTACAATGGAAGTCCACGAGGCAGAATGTGACACTAGTATGTACGTCATGTGAATTCATCCTTAAAACATGAGTAATTTGAGCTGTAAAGCGTCTAACAGTATCATTTTAGCATTGGTATTTTAGTACTATTATAGTTTTTATTTTTTTTTATTGTTTTATTTAAATATTTTCATAATTACATTTTTAGTCTTTTTTTATTTCAGTTTGAGTTATTTTAGTACTTCAAGTTAAACTAAGTTAAAATGGATGGATGGATGGACAGACGGATGAATGGATGGATGGACGGCGGACGGATGGACGGACGAATAGATGGACGAATAGATGGACGGACGAATGGATGGACGGATGGATGAATGGATGGAATGACGGATGGATGAATGGATGGATGAATGGAATGGATGGATGGAATGGATGGGTGGAATGATGGATGGAATGGATGGATGGATGGATGGACAGACGGATGGATGAATGGATGGACGGTTGAACGGATGGATGGATGAATGGATGGACGGACGGACGGATGGTTGAATGGATGGAATGGAATGGATGGATGGACGGACGGATGGATGGATGGATGGATGGACGGATGAATGGACGGACGGTTGAATGGATGGACGGACGGATGGTTGAATGGATGGATGGTTGAATGGATGGATGGATGGACGGTTGAATGGATGGATGGATGGATGGATAAATGGATGGATATAATGAAAGATGGATGGATGGATAGATAGATAGATATAAATAAAACTATTAAAAATGACAAAAATGCACAACCAAATTACTAAAGCTTCAACTAAAATTCAAATGAAAAACAATATAAAAACATTAATAAAATATAACAAAATAAAATATTATATTAATGACACTAAAACAACGCTGGAAACGAGAGCTTGTCAATCTGAAGTCTTTATATCTTGTGTTTATACTTTTGTGTGTGTATTTTAGTGTGTATTTAACGGTTTTTGATGATATTTCAATGATTATTATGTACATAATGATTGGTGACCATTTAATTTGCCAGTTTTTGCGCTCATAAGTGTAAGAGTGAGTTGTGTGTTAGTCTGAAGGCTTGTTCAGCGGATGTTGTTGGTGAACCGGGACTGGTGTGGATGTTCTGGCGAACCTGCACTTTCTTGAGCTGCTTGAGCGCCTCGTCGCGGTTCTTGTTGGCCTGGTCGATGGCGGCCTCCAGCTCCTTCAGGTCCAGCTCCATCTTCTTACGCGCTGCCATGGCCACTGAGCGCTGCTTACGCTCGTCCTCCAGCTCCATCTCCATCTCACGCACCTGAACACACACACACACACACACACAACATAAGGTAGGGCTGCAACAACTACCGATTTATGTTCAAGTCAAACGCTTCGCTCCAGGTTTGAGGTGTTTGCGCACCTGTTTGACCAGCTGTCTCTTCTTCTCCTCGCCCAGCTCGTCTCGTCCCTGCAGGTCTCGCTCGTACTGCGCCTTCATGGCCTGCATGTTGACCTCCAGCCTCAGCTTGGCATCTTCGGTGGCCTGCAGCTCGTCCTCCAGCTCCTCCAGCTGCGTCTTCATCTCCTCCAGCTGCTGCTCCATCGAGCGCTTCGACTTCTCCAGATCGTGCACCTGAGAGAGAGAGAGAGAAACCGTCAGACTACTGGAGACGGGGCGGTGAAGTCAGGTTTCCAACGACTGGAACGACTCTTACGCTCTTGCCCACGTCGTCCTTAGAGGACACCAGGTCCTCCATCTCGGCCCGGAGCAGTTTGTTGGTCCGGTCCAGTTCCTCCTTCAGGTCGGTGAGGGCCTCCAGCTCGCGGGCGAGCGCCAACACGCGGGTCTCTTTCTCACGAGCTTCGGCCTCGGCGCGGTCGCGCTCCTCAGCGTAACGGCTAGAGATGGACTTCTCCTCGGCCAGCATCTGAAAAAAGCAGCACAACAATGACTCTTCAGTTAGCTAATGTTGTTTAATGGTCGTCTGCAGAAATGCTCAAAAGTACTAATTCCAGATCGATTCATTTATCGTGGTTCGTCTAAACCATCGGCTCTCAAGCTTTTTGCTTCAACAATAGTCTGATGACTTTTCCCGCCATTCGTGATTTACTGGATAAGGGTTTTTCACCTGATCAAATATTTAAAAAAAATTACATGCCTAAAATAAATAAAAGTTTTCTTTTTTTATTTTATTAAAAACGGAATAAAACATCAATTTATAAAAATAAATGTTTGGGTATAACTACAATAAAAAAATATATAGAATAAAATAAATAGTTTTTAAAATTAAACAACATAAAAGACTTAAATAACTAGAAAATGTATACATAAAAATAAATAAACAAAATTATTGAATTACTCAAAATCCCTGATAAAATATTTAAAAGTGACATCCCTAAAACTAAAAGGAAACTAATTAAAACTAAATTTACTACGAATTAAAACTAAAATATTTTTTTTTTAAATACGAAAAAAAGAACTAAATGACTTAAAGCTCAACATAACAATAAAAAAAACAAACACTTAAAATACCTAAAAAAATATTTAAAAAAAAGACATTCCTAAAACTAAAATAAATAAAAAATATAAATGATAAAAGCAACAAAAACAATAATAAAAAAAAAGCTTAACATAACTCGAAGATGTACATTCATAAAATATATATATATTAAAAATGCCCACGTCGTTTTAAGATTAAATTATTTTACAGATTTTCTTTTCATTAAAAATCCCTGATGAAATATTTAAAAATGACATCCCTAAAACAAACTACTAAAAGAACAATAAATATAAACATAAAAAAATAGAATGCATAACTGTAAAAATGAATTGATTTGCAGTTGTTTCAGCTTATTTCTCTGCTGGTTTGGTCTCATCTGAGCTCTCACCTGGTCAAACTTCTTCTGCTTCTTCTCCAGGTTGGAGACGATCTGTCTCAGATGGTCCTGGTCCACCAGCATGTCGTCCAGCTCCTGCTGCAGGCGCGTCTTGGTCTTGTCCAGCTTGTCGAAGGCGGCGTTCCTCTCGTCCAGACGCAGCGTCACGGCCTCCAGGTCGCGCTGCACGCGCTTCTTCGTCTCCTCAGCGCACTCCAGAGAACCGGCCTCCAGCTCAATCTTCTTCTTCATGTCCACCAGCTGCAGCAGAACAGACACACACACATCTTGAGTACACTCATCACACTTCTGCAGTTCTCCCTTTAGCATCTAACTCTTTCTTGACTGAACAGCCACAAGTTAAGATTTTACACAAATTTAACCTATTTATTTCTAAAATATCATTGAATATATTACAATTGAACTATTAAAATAGTTGAAGAAACAATGCACAGTACAGACTTAACAGTATGCCAATTTGTTTTTTTATTCATTTATTTAAGGCCATATTCACTATAGAATTTTCAATGAATTTCCACAATCATTTGTGTTCACTAGAGAAGGATAAAAATATTTTTGATTCAGAGCATTAATGAATAATTTAGACCACTTTGTGAACAGAACACTCAAATGAGCAAATCTACAACAAATTAAATTCTAATCAAATTCTATAGTGAAAATTCTATATTAATTTGTGTTCACTAAAGGATTAAAAAGCCATTTTGATTCAGCCCATTAATGAATCATTCAAACCACTCTCCAAATGAACAAATCTACAAATCAAATTCTATAGTGAAAATTCTATATTCACAATAGAAATTTCAATGAATTTCCACAATCATTTGTGTTCACTAGAGTTGAAAGCCATTTTGATTCATCAGAACATTAATTAATTATTCAGAACACTTTGTGAACAGAACAGACTCAAATGAACAAATCAAATTCTATCGTGAAAATTCCATATTCAGAACCAACTCAAACAGAACAGACTCAAATGAAGTCTACAATAAATACATTCACTATAGAATTTTCAATGAATTTCCACAATCGTTTGTGTTCACTAGAGAGTTTAAAAAGCCATTTTGATTAATCAGAACATGAATTAATTATTCAGAACACTTTGTGAGAAGACCCGACTCAAATCAGAATTCAGAACCGAATTCTTATCAAATTCTATAGTGAAAATTCCATATTCACTACAGAACCAACTCGAACAAAACCGACTCAAATGAACAAATCTACAACAATCAATTCAAATTCTAATCAAATTCTATTGTGAAAATTCTATATTTCACAATAGAATTGTCAATACATTTCCAAAATCATTTGTGTTCATAGAGGCGTAAAAAAGCCATTTTGATTCAGACCATTAATGAATCATTCAGAACACTTTGTGAGAAGACCCGACTCAAATCAGAATTCAGAACCGAATCCGTATCAAATTCTATAGTGAAAATTCTATATTCACTACAGAAATTTTCATGACTTTTCCGGGTTTGGAAAACGAACGATTTCCAAAGTTCTATAGTCAAAATAAATGTTCCAAGTTGAACTTGGAGGCGCTTTTGTAGAGCTTATGTGGCGTAAACGAGTGAAATTCACTAACGTTTGATTTGTGGGTGATCTGTTCATTTGAGTCGGTTCTTTTTAGTCAACTTATTCACAGAAAAGTCTGAATGAATCATTAGTGAATTTGTCTGAATCAAAATATAGTTTTTTCATATTATTTTACATTTAAATCATCCTTATTCAGTAGGGACAAATGAGCAGATGGGTCGTGGAAATGGAAAGGTTTTCTCCGTGTGTGTGTGTGTGTGTACCTGCGCCTGCATGGTGTGCAGCTGTTTCTCCAGGTTCCTCTTGGCGCCCTCTTCCTCCTCCAGCTGCTCCTTCAGGCTGTTCTGCTCGTCCTCCAGCTGCCGCAGGCGCGTGTTCAGCGAGAGTTTCTGTCGCGTCTCCTCCTGCAGCACTTCCTGCAAGGACACAATCGGGTGAGCCAGACACACACCTGCAGGAATCCCATGATCCCACAGTACTCCCCCATATGTACCTGCACGTCCTGCAGCTGCGACTCCACGGTGGAGCAGTCCTTCGTCGCTTTGATGGACTTCCCTTCGACTTCACTCAGCAGGCCGTTGACGTTATCCAGCTCCACCTGACGGGGAAACACAACCGTTCACATGCCGCAAACATCTCAACACTGACGGAAATGAGCATTAAATGTACCACTTAAATGGAATTAAAAATGGAATATCCTCAGAGTGTACAAGAGTAGTCAAAATAAAACACTTAATAAATAAAGATTCAATATTTTATGTCATGTGACCATTAACTGTTAGGATCATAAACATGTAAATGTGTCGTTAAATTATTTACATATATTATCCACGGTACTTTCACAGGTGAAAAAACTATGGAAGCACATTTTCGCCACAAAAAAAAAAAAAGCATAATTATGACATACTAAGTAAAAATTATGACATAAGTCGAAATTATGACAAAAATTTTAAATTATGATATGCTACGTTGAAATTCTGACATTCAGAATTACGACAAAAAGTTGAAATTACGAGATAAACAGCGATTGTTGACTTGCACACTTCTGTGATCATACCAATTCACAATTACATCTTGAAAAGTCACTTATGAAAGTCATACTTTTGGCTTTTTCTCTCATAATTTTGACATTTTATGTCAGAATTTCGACGTTTTATGTCAATTGAGATTTACCAAAGCATGATTTTTTTCTCATGTGGCAGAAATGGGCTTCCTTACAGAGCAGTTTGGAAATCACGTGTTCTTTTGTATTTGTATTAATTTGTCTCTTGTGATTGTCGTTCATTGTATTTTCTCCCAACTGAAAATGTCTTTAGAATTCCAGTATGATTAGAATTTTTGAAACATTCTAATGTGGAATTTCCGTGTTGTTGCGCACCTGCATCTTGGTGACTTTCTCTGCCAGTTCGAGGCGCTGGCGTTCGCTCTCGGCGTGTTTGACCTGCAGCTCCTGCACCTGCGCCTCGGCTTTCTTCCTGCGGTGCTCGGACTCTCCCTTGCCCTGCATGAGCGTCTGCAGCTCGATCTGCAGCTCGTTCCTCTCCGACTCCAGGGCCTGCTTGGTCTTCTCCACCGACACCTTATTCTGTTAACAGAGACGGAGAGTGAGGGCACAGAACCGCACGTCTGACGTCAGGTGTGTTTGAGTGTGTCTTACCCGTTTGACCTGCTCCAGCTGCTCGTTGAGCTCGTCGAAGGCCTGGCCGTGTTTCTGCCGCATCTCCGCCACCAGCTGCTCGTGAACTTTAGCCTCATCCTCCAGAGTCTTCTTCAGATGTGTCACTTCGGTTTCACGCTTCGTCCTGCAGGAAAAACACCGGGATAAACATCAGCTGAAATATTTAGCCAATGATAAGGGTGTTCAAAACTTTACAAGAACCAACTAAGAATATAAACTGGTCTTTGCACTGACTTTAAACATGGACTTTACATTTACACTGTTGTTCAATCAGTTTGAATATAACTATAATTAAAATATATATATAAATCAAATATAATAATAAAATTAGAAGTAAACAAAATTATTATTTTTATATTAAGATTTTAGTTGTAATTATTAAAATGGATAATTGTAATGAAATTATACTGTTAAATAAAAAATGAATATCTAATGAAGAACTCCAATGCAATTGGACTGTTAAACTAAAATTAATTAATATCTAATAAAATAAATTAATAATACAATTGAAGTATTATGTTCATATTTAATAATAATAATAATAATAATAAGTATTATTTTTTAAGTACTTAGTACAATTGAATTGAATTACTAGATTTTTGTTACATTAAAAAGTAAAAATTTGTAATTAGTAATATTATTCCTATATTATTATTACTAATGAAAATAATAAAAACGAAGAATTGCAATGAAATTGTACTGTTAAATTAAAAGTGAATATCTATATAAAATAGATAAAATAAAATAAAAAGTAAAAAATATTAAATTATTTTTATATCACTATTATTTAACTTGGTATAAAAAATAAGAATGAAATATATTAATAATAAAATTACATTTTTATAAAATAAAATGAATATGTTCATATTACTATTATTTTAACTAATTACTATTATTTAAAAAAATTAAGAATTGTAATGCAATTGTACAGTTAAATAATTGATATCTAATAAAATATAATACAAATATTTTCATGTCATTATTATTATTTAAACTTAATAAAATGAAGAACTGACTTGTAATTGCACAGTAACAAATTAATATTTAATAAAATAAAACAATAATATTGCAATTATTATTCATTATAATAGTAAAAATAGTACTATTATTTCTTTATTTTTTCCACTTTCACATGTAAAACCGTTCAAGCTTATCACTTTGACAGCAGAACTTTAAGTGTCAGGTTTATGCTTCTCATTATAAATCTGGTGAAATGCTAAATCCTTCCCTGACACTGAGAACACAGACGTACGTGTGTGTGTGTGTGTGTGTGTGTGTGTGTGTGTGTGTGTGTGTGTGTGTGTTGACCTGAGCTCCTGCTGCGCGGCCGTGGAGTCGAGCGTGTCCTCCAGCTCGGTCTTCAGCGCCTCCAGCTCCTCTCCCAGGTCTCGGCGGTGCTTCTCGGCTTTGGTGCGGGCGGCTCGCTCCAGCTCCAGGTCTTCCTGAAGTTCACTCAGCTGAGCCTCCAGCTCACGGATCTTCTTCTGGGCCAGATTCTTCTGAGCCGCTTCCTCCTCGATCCTGGTGGGAAACCACTGTCAGTCACAAGCTTTGATCTTACACTCAGATGGATTAGGAATGCAGCGGTTGGTGATTGTGATTGGCTCCTGTAGGTCAGCTGACACACACCTGGCCAGCGCCTCCTGCAGCTCCTCCTCCTTCTTGGCGAGTTGCGCTCGGAGTTCGGCAATCTGAGCCTGCAGCTCTGCGATCTGATCGGTCAGCTCCGTGGAGTCGCCCTCCAGCTTCCTGCGGTTCTTCTCCAGCTCCTGGCGCTGCTTCTCCTCACGCCGCAGACGGTCTGACACACACAGAGCGGACACATCTAATCAGCAAAACTTCCTGCATAAATCCTGTCAATCCTTGACAGCATCTATTTTGACGAGTGAACTATATACATTATGCTATATTTTAGACGGCTTGTACATTATGAACTATATACATTATGCTATGTTTTAGGATGAATTGCTTGTTGTATTCCTCATTTGTAAGTGGCTTTGGATAAATAAATAAATGTAAAAGTAAACGTGGAATGAAGATTTTATTTACAGCAGGACGAAGCATAACGTCAAATCAAGTCAACTTTATTTATATAGCGCTTTTTACAATGCAGATTGTTTCAAAGCAGCTTCACAGTGTTAAACAGGAAAATAATGAACAGAATTTGATTCGGCTGTACAGCCGCTCTGGAGAAAACGGGGATGTCATCAGCTCATTTCAATTATCATATATATTCAAGTAATGTAGTTGATATAGTTAATTTAGTTTAGTAATTCAATTTATTTGGATATTTATTTGAAAATTTAGTGTCCCCAACTGAGCAAGCCAAAGGCGACAGTGGCAAGGAACCAAAACTCCATCAGGTGTCCTAATGGAGAAAAATAAACCTTGGGAGAAACCAGGCTCAGTCGGGGTGCCAGTTCTCCTCTTGCCACGTCTTCCTGCACGTGTCACAAATTTTAGGATTTGCGCGTCTGCACTCACCCTCCAGGTCGGTGATCATGGCCTCGTGTTTGTTCTTCAGCTTCTGCAGGCTCTTGGACTTCTCCTCCTCCTCAGCCAGATTTGTGGTGAACTCTGAGATTCGCTCTTCCAGAAGCTTCTTCTCCTGCAGGAGCAGCAACACAGACCAACAGTGAGGAAAACCACCAGCGCTTAAACACAGCATCAAGACCAGCGCGTGTGAGGGCAGACCTTGGACAGCTTGTTGTTATGGTCATCCAGGATCATCACATCATCCTCAATTTTCTTTAGTTTGGCCTCCATGGTGACCTTCTCCAGCTGCAGCTTCTGTCGGGCGGCTTCCTCCTCATCCAGCTGCTGCTCCAGATCCTGTAGGACCGAAACACCCACATTCCTCATTCAACCAATCGCAGAGACACACCTGAGCCCGTTCCTGAGAGTACAACGCTCTTTACCGCAATGTTCTGCTGCATCTTCTTCTTCTCTGTCTGCAGATGATTGGCTCGCTCCTCCTCTTCCTCCACGCGAGCCTCCAGGTCGTGCAGGATCTCCTCCAGCTCCTGTTTCTTGGCCACCAGGCGGTTCCTCATCTCGTCGGCCTCGGCGCACAGATCCATCTCCGCCTGCAGCTGCTCCTGCAGCGCCATCTTCTCCGCACTCAGCTGGAGAAACAACCACAGCGTTCACATTCTCACTGGAACCACTACATAATTATATTATACACATTAACTAGAGCTGCACGATTAATCGTTAAAAGATCGTGATCTCTCAGTATCAGTATTTCTGTCTTACAAATATCCATGTTATCACAGAAGTACTGGGTCTGGGATAAAAGTTTATAGTTTGGATATAAACACTGATGTCTACAGTGGCGATCAAAATAGAGTTAATCAACTTTTGAAAGTAACTAAGATTGTATCATCCTTATGCCAGCAGGTGGCGATAAGTGACTTAAAAAAAATTATTTGTCATTGAATCATTCATTCAGAGACTGGTTCAAAACACTGATTCTTCCAGTAATGAAACAAGTGAAGTATTTATGAGTGAATCATTGAATCATTCATTCAAAAACACGGATTCATCCTGTAATGAAACACATATTTATGAGTGAATCGTTGAATCATTCATTCAAAAACACGGATTCATCCAGTAATGAAACACATATTTATGAGTGAATCGTTGAATCATTCATTCAAGAGATTTGTTCAAAAACACTGATTCATCCAGTAATGAAACAAGTGAAGTCTTTATGAGCGAGTCATTGAATCATTCACTCAAGAGAATTAATTAAATATTTTTTTAAATAGACTGCAGCAATTAATATTTTGTCAGAACCTCTAGTACATTACGTGTTATTTTGTGTAGTTTGTCTATTTAGAATTGTGGGAGAATTGCACAATATATATAATTCATAATGTATAATTAATAAATTAATATAATTTTTTTTTTATACAAATAACACGCTCCCCACCTGCTTCTGTTTGACCTCCATCTCCTGCAGCTGCTGCTCGGCGAACTGCTGCTTCTCCCGAACCTTGTGGAGCTCCTCGTCTTTGGCCTGCATCTCCTCTTCCTGTCGGCTCACCTGCAGCAGCGGCTTCACCTGAAACACACACACGCGGCATCAGTACAGAACACATCAGGCACATCTGAACATCTGTGTGAGTGTGTGTTTATTAACCTTGGTGAAGAGTCTCCACCACTGCCAGTTCCTGAGCTTGAGGTAGGCAGCGCAGTTCCTCTGGATCACTCTCATGGCCGTCAGCTGCTGCTGTCTCTTAGCGAACGCCCTGCGCCACAAACACACACAGTTCAACACTACAATATATTGCTGTTTTTCCCTCCAACTGCCTCTGACTAGCAATTACTAATCAGCAAATCATTTTGTCACTGGATTGTGCACATGTTCTGTCTTCATGTTTGAGTAAATATTGTGCATAATAAGTGTTGCTTTAACTTCAGCAGTTTGATGTCCATCTCACTAACTGTCTTTAAGCCGTATTATATATGTCGTGACGCTCACTTGCGGGCGACGTATCCACGGCACCAGGCCTGGAAGTTGATGATGACGTCGGTGATCTTCATGTCCCGCTCCTCCTCGAGGTGAGCCAGAACTCCAGCACGGAAAAACACCTTGCTCTGTCCGATCCGGTACAGGTTGGGATCCAGCTCCAGCGCTTTGATCTGAGAAGCAGATGAAGAGCTTATTATGATACGCAAAACCAGCTATTCACAAAAATGTTTTGCCTGTCGAACACAAAGATTTTTAAATATAAAACAAAACTAAATAAAACAGAAAATATTTATAAATATTCTAAAAGTAAAATTATTTTAAAATGTAAACAAATAAATATAAAACCTTTGAAAAGATTTATAAATATTCTAAATTTAAAAATATTTTTGAATACACACAAATTAAAATATAACACTAGAAAAAATGTATACCTATTTTAAATTAAAACTTTTTTAAAAATATAAACAAATCAAATTAAAACATTACAAATGATTTGTTTTAATTTAGAATATTTATAAATCTTTTCTAATCAAATCAAAATAAAACAGAAAATATTAATAAATATTCTAAATTAAAATAAATTATTAAATAAAAACGAATCAAAATAAAATAGTAAATATTTATAAATATTCTAAATTAAAATAAATAATTTTAGTGTTTTATTTTGATGGTTTACATTTAAAAACTATTCATTCATTTAATTTTTATGATTTGATGATCTTTCCACTAACGCACAAACCCCATGCAGTTCCCTCATCAACCACCAGGGGTTTGCAAACCCCAGTTTCAGAAACCCTGTGCTAGTGTCACACTGGACACCTTTAAACCAGTTTATTTCAACAATAAAATTGGTCTCACCATCAGCACACAAGCCTGTTTGCCATCCATGAAGCCCTTGGGAATGGCGTTGGGCGTGAGGATTTCATACCTGAGTGAAAACACAAACCACCATTAACATTAGTGAAACAAACAATCAGGTCTTGAGTTAAATTAGTAAAAACGAATTCAGCTAGACTCAGTTAGTAACGGATGCTAACAGAATAAGCTCTTATGAGAAACGATTAAAGCAGTTTATTCTGATAAACTAATTCAGTCTGGACGAATTTCACTGAGAAAGTGGCAAACGGCCGCAGTGTTGGTCCAATACCTCTGTCTGAACTCCTGGAAGACGATGCGGTTGGGGAATCCCTGTCTGCAGATACGGATGCCCTCCAGCACACCATTACACCGCAGCTGATCCAGAACCAGATGAGGGTCCAACTTACCCGCCTGAGACGGACGGGGACACAAAGCGTAAACGTTTGAATGACGAATTCAGGACAAATTAAGCCCAAAGTATTCTTCGGTTTTTATGTGTACGCTAAAGTAGTTGATGTAAGTTGCATCATCAGCATAATTCGTGCACAGTCCAATTTTTCGAAACGTGCGTACTCTGTACACCCAAGCTTGTGCAATTTTTTGCAATAATTAGTTCGCCTGGGCCATTGATTCACAGATAAACAAGAAACAAACGGCATGAAATGTACTTCCTGCTGCAATGCATGCTGGGAGCCATGAGTTTTATACTATGGTGGCTCCCAGCATGCATTGCAGCATGAAGCATGTCACCATTGTTGAGATTCATATGCTGGTTCTTGATGCCGGTGTGTGTCTTAAGATCAACCCATAATGTATTTTAAAAGTCTAAATTAAGAATGTCTGAACTGTGGTGAGAAAGTATTGTTGATGAAAATAATCTATTAATAGCAAACAACCACTTTTGGTCAGTGATGAGACTAGTGAATTATTCAACTTCATGATACTGAAAACTATATCACCTGATCACATTCATGCTTTTCTTGCCATAAACACAGTTACAGCAGCCAGAGAAAAACTAATGTTAAAAAGTCAAGTCAAACTACCCAACTAAAGCAAACACTGATCACCATAATGGTGATCCAAACTATTTTTTCAAAAGAATATCAACATCTAAACCTCAATAGGAGCTTCTGTAGATGTATGACAGAAATAAAGTATGTTTTTTTTTAATCTGTTACTTAATATTTTAACTTCTGGAGAGAAATAGTGCAGAAACTTTCTAGTGCACACGTGTCATCAGCATAGTGCGCAACCAGCCCCAAATGTTCTAACAGTGCAACCTTTTACTACATTTTCTAACTTTTTGCAGTAATTCGCCTGGACCGTTGTTTCACAGATAAAAAAGAAATGAAAGACACAGAATAACAACAAACTACAGGAGACGCAACAACAATAGAGGCTGCGTTGATGAACGCTTGTGTGAGGCAGTTCAGAGATTTGCGCAACTACATTTATTTTTATCACTTGTAACTTCTGGAGAGAAATGGCGCAGACATTGGACAAAGGCGGGACTGCGCATAACATCAAATGGAGTTTATTGTGCGTTCGGCTGTACGCTAAACGTTCGCATCAAAGCTGAAGTATACTTTGGGCTTTATAGGGTATACCTAAACAAAGAAAAGATAAATTCATCAAATTTACAATTTTTTTTTTTTTGATGGTAATACCACGATAATCCCAAGATTCTTTGAGGTGAGATTCCTTGACTATGCTAATCATACAACGTATCGTCCTGAAAATTATCTTCCTTTACAGTACTTTTCATACCTTTTTCTCGTGGTTGGGAATGATGCAGCGGACAAAGTTGGGGTTGGTGTTTCTGAGCGTGGCCATGAGTTTGGACAGCTGCTCCTTATAGAGCTGCCCGACCGTCCGGAACATTCCCTTACGGGTCTTAAACGCGCCCGGCAGCTCCGACATCCCGGCCACTTTATCCAGACCCACGATACGGTCCACTGAGACACACACAGACAGACAGAGAGACAGACAGGGTCACTGCGCTGCAGAAAGCTTCATCTCCGGCATGCAGTCTGGTCATGATGATGTGAAAACTTCCCACGGTTCAGTGGGGTCACACACACTTCGGCACTGGTGACAAAACCACAGAGACACACGATGCTGGTGAAGAGTGGAGGGGAAACACACACGGGAAAATGGATCCAACTCAATGCAGTGCAGGTGACACGTACGTGTGTGTGCGTGTGTGTGTCATCTTCATGTATGTATGCATGATGGTGTGTGAGTGTGTGTGTGTTCAAGGGTCCAAAATAAACGCTCACCTCGTTCATGAAAACACCAGTTGAACTGAATGACACAAACTTCAGAACAATTACGAACGATTCATTCTCCTTGTGTTTCATGAATGAGGCTCAACGAGCACAAAAAAAGTGCAAATTTGCCGCTACTTTTTAATAAGAAGCACATGGTTTAAATTTGTCAGTGTAGGAATGACAGTCTGGAACTTTTTTTATCAAGAGCAAATCAAGTGAATTAAATCAAATTAGACGGGTGGGGACCATTGCATGTCTTGTGTTTTTTAACCTTTTATTTAGATTGGAAACGTAAGGGAAAAAGTAATTATTGCCGTAACTCCAGTGATGCATGTTATTCATTTACTAAAATTCAAAGCAGGGTTACGGTTAACTAAAAGTAGTTTTGTTCATTTAAATAAAGCTGAAATAAAATATAAATACTAGATGAAAAAACTAAAAACAAAACTAGAAATGCTGCCTTGGCGACTAACTGAAATAAGTTTACGTGGCACGAAAATGTATTTAAAAATAAGTTAATTTAAATAGTAAATAGTAAAATATTACACCTAAATAGTAATAGTTAGAAAGAAAAAAAATTGCACAAGCACATAAGAAAATTACTAAATATAAAAAAAATAGACTATATATTTATAAACTATAATAGAATATAAATAACACTAACATAACACGGATATTTAAAAGTCATGTCTATTCACAAAATTATACTGTAGAAAGTGCATTTATTTTTGCTATAAACATCATTGTTAATTGAAAATTAAAAAACATTCATGCTAAACAAATGCATTAAGTGCACTAAAAATATATTATAATTAATACAATTAAATAATATAATGATAATTTTTTTTAATTAACTGAATTGATTTATATTTCTGTAAAATAAAACAAAATTATATATATATATATTTATTTATATTAAATACAATATATATAAAGTGAATTTAAAATATATTCAAGTGGAAAATAGTAATAAAAATAATACAAATACACATTTTTGTTTACTTAAATTGAAGATGAAACAGAACTGGCTAGAGTGTATAATGCTGAACAGCTAAATATTTATTAATTATTTAATATAACAAAATTAAGCAGGATATTTCCCAATTTGTTTATGAACCCATTGTCAGGTTTGGCTGAAGTGAATTTTGGACCCCGTGAGTGAGTGTGTGTGTGTGTGTGTGTGTGTGTAACTGCATACTGTGGTCATGTTTCACGAGTGAGAACAGAACCAAACCCATGCAGTTTATACCCATTTCTGCAGTACCACAGACCAACAGCGGGGGCGCCAAAGCACACTATTACACAGAGAGGAGAGACAGCAGAAATATCAGAGAAATATACTGTATATATCAACACCTCGGAGAAACACAGTCACACAGGACAGCCGATGGATGGATGGAGGTGGAGGAAAAGAAAAATCTGAGACGTCACCTGGTTCTAAATGAAGGAATGGAAAACGCTGATAGAAATAAGCTCTCTGACAGTTCTGGACCTCTGAGAGAGACGGACAGACGGGAGACGGTGTGTACAGAGGTCCAGGAGGACAAGAAAAAAGGGACGGACGGATGGATGGAAACAGAGGACCAAACACCAGACGATACGAGCAGAAGAGAACAAATCCAGTGAGTTTCCACTGGCAGAGTGTAAATACATCGGTCATTGTTCGCCTTCACGTCAACATCTCTCCATCAACCTGCTGCTTTATTATTAATTTAACAGCTGATCGAATGCCATCTATCGACTCACCGTCCTTCCACAGCTCTGAAACGAACTTGTCTGTGGACTGATTGAGCAGAGTGGCCACGTTATCGTTCAGCGGGTCCATGTTCTTCATCAGCCACTCGTCCGCCTTGTAATCCACCTGAGAAACACAAATCACAGACGTTTAATGTTCCCAGTTATGCTTCAAATCGCACATGGGTTCAGCCGAGGAGCGCATCAGCACCTTTCCAGCGTAGTGGATGATGCAGAAATCGGCCTCGTCCTTCAGTTTCTTGGGTTTGTGGAATTTGGGATGCGTCCCCTGTTCCTGCAGGACCTTCTCCACGAAGCTCTTGTCCGTGGCTTTGGGGAACCAGCACTCCTCGTCCAGCAGAGCCAAGATTCCCGGAGGACTCGCCTGGAAACAACCAACACAGGTCACAGTCAAAGAAACACTTCATAGATCAACAGAGGACATCATGGAAATAATGGATTTTCACGTTCTCGATTCCCAATCTTAAACATCAGGATCTGACTGATATCTGTCTACACGTGAAAACAGCTCCATTAAAAGGTCACGTGATCATTCTAGGAGTCGAGTGATTGGTCAAGATGTTCAGAAATAATAACTGTTATTGGTTTACCTTCTCTAACCAGGTGTATTTATGTACTGTTATTAATTGTTGTGCGTTATTATGATGTGATGCAGTGGCTGCTTAAGACAAATTTTCCTCTGGGACAATACAGCTTAACCAGATGATCTACCAGGTAAACCTTGGCTCCATTGGCTGGTAGTCTAGCTAATCAACCATCTAAACTAGCTTGGAGCAGCGAACGGCCATTTTCACCTTCTAGAAATCATGCAAAGCTCTACATCAACAGAAGACAAGGAACACACCATAGAAATCAAGTTCTCGATTCCCAATCTTAAACACAAAAACCAGTTCTAGTCGCACAATTGGGGGCACAATTAGTCGTGCAATTGGTGGAAAGATTCTTAGAGGACTCGCCTTGAAACACGCAACACAGGTTACAATCAAACATCTTAAAACAGATCATGTGACCATTCTAAGAGTCACACAGTTGGTGGAGAGACACTAACAGGTATCTAGATTCCCAAGTTCTCGATTTCCAATCTTAAACATCAGGATTTGACTAATATCTACACATAAAACAGCTCCATTAGGTCACACGATTGGTGGGGTCAATCAGGGCAACATTAGCTCCATCTAAACTAGCTTAGAGCAGCTAATAGCCATTTTGACCTTCTAGAAACCACGTAAAACCACCTACTACCTTTCCATCTACATCAACAAAAGACAAGGAAAACACACCATAGAAATCAAACTGGACATGAAATAATGGATTTGAAGTAATAAGTTCTCGATTCCCAATCTTAAACATGAAAACAGATCACATGATCATTCTAGTCAGATGATTGGCGGCATGATTAGTCTTATGATTGTAGAAAGATTCCTGGAGGTCTCGCCTTGAAACGCAACACAGATTACAATCAAACATCTTAAAACATGAAAACAGATCATGTGACAATTCTAGGAGTCACACGATTGGTGGAGAGACACTAACAGGTTCTTAAACGTGGAAACAGCTCCATTAAGTGTCACATGATGGTTCTAGGTGTCGTGTGATTGGTGGAAAGACACTCACAGGTTTCTCAATTCCCAAGTTCTCGATTTCCAATCTTAAACATCAGGATTTGACCAATAACCATACATAAAAACAAGACCACAAGGACACACAATCATTCCAGGAGTCACATGATTGGTGGAGTCAATGAGGTCAACATTAGCTCCATTGGCTGGTAGTCTAGCTAATCAACCATCTAAACTAGCTTAGAGCAGCTAATGGCCATTTTTGACCTTCTAGAAACCATGTAAAACCACCTACCTTTCCATCTACATCAACAGAAGACAAGGTAAACAAACCATAGAAATCTAAATCATGGCTTTCCCAATCTTAAACATGAAAACAGATCACATGATCGTTCTTGGAGTTGCACGATTGGTGGAGAGACACTAACAAGCATCTAGATCCCAAGTTCTCGATTTCCAATGTTAAACATCAGGATTTGACTAATATCGACACATGAAAACCGCTCCATTAAAGGTCATATGATCGTTCTAGGAGTCGCATGATTGGCGGATTCGATCCCCAATCTTAAACATGGAAACAGCTCCATTGTAAGTCACGTGATGGTTCTAGGAGTCACGTGATTGTTGGAGGGACACTCACGGGTTTCTCGATGAGTTCGATGCAGGGCTGCAAGTCGAGGCCGAAGTCGATGAAGCTCCACTCGATGCCCTCGCGCTGGTACTCCTCCTGCTCCAGGATGAACATGGTGTGGTTGAAGAGCTGCTGGAGCTTCTCGTTAGTGTAGTTAATGCACAACTGCTCGAACGAGTTCAGCTGCGGAGAGGAACACAAATACAGTTACTACTGCTAGGAACTGTGGGTAGCCTGGCTGTAAGGATTCGGCCGTACCTCAAAGATCTCGAAGCCGGCGATGTCCAGGATACCAATGAAGGAAGCGCCCTGACGCTTGGTCTTATCCAGAGCTTTGTTAATGCGCATCACCAGCCAGCGAAACATCCTCTCGTACGTGGCTTTGGCCAGAGCCTCCACTGCAAACTCAGCCTGCTCCTGCGTCTGGGCCTTCTGCACGTAGTCACGGCCCACTTTGATCCGGGGCGAGAGGATGGCCCGTGTGAAATCGGTCACGTTCATGCCCATCAGATGGCACACCTTCTGAGCGGCTGGAGACGAGAAGGGAGAGTCGATTACAGATACAATCTGATAACACTGCTTTACCTTCTCTAACCAGCTTGACTTTCTGTGAATTAAAATAAACTAACTTCACTAAAATTAAAAAAAAAAATTACTTACTAAAAAAAAAAAGAGAATTTTTTTTTTTTTTACATTAAACAAAAAATTTAAATAAAAAAAAATTAGAAATATTGAGAAAACTAAACTAAAAAAACCCCCACAAGATTCCTAAAATAAAAAAATAAAATACAAAATATAAAACAAAATACTAATATAATACTAAAAATATAAAAGTAAAAACGAATTAAAAATATGAATAAATACTATAATAAAATACTAAAAATAAAAAAAATAAAAAAATGTAAAATATTATTAAAGACTAAAATACAATATTAAAACTATAAAAATAGAAACTAATTCAAAATAGTATTAAACACTATAATAGCATAACACTACTAGGTCAACCTTGGCCTTCTACTGGCTGGTAGTCCAGCTAATTAACCATCTACTGACCATTTTGACCACTACCTTGACGGTGATAAAACAGATGGACGTCATAATGGTGTGTTTACCTGTGTCATCAGGCATGGAGGCCTGGTCCGAGTGACGCTCCTTCTTGAAGGACATGTTACCCAGCTGTAGCACAGACGACATGACCTTCAACAGACCTGCAGGGGGCGGCAGACACACGATTACACACCCTCAAACACACTGCAGTCAGATAACACCGTCACTATACATACACACACTCACCGATCTGCTCTTCCTCAGCGATGCTCATGATCCTCATGGCCTCCATGGTCTCCAGGTACATGTCTCGGTCCTGCTGTCCCGGGATGGTCACGTTCCCGTTGGACAGGAAGCGGTACTTATTGTAGCCCTCCAGACAGAGCTCAGCTGATGGGCAAAGAAACCAAATGAGTCTTTTACTAGAAAAGCCTAAGATTAGAGTCGTTTATAAGCACAGAGAAGAGTGACACTCACAGCGCAGTTTGTCTCCTGCGCCAGTCAGCATGTAGTAAAACATGTGGAAGGCTCGCTCTTCTTTGGCTTGACGGATCGCGCGGGACTTTTCCAACAGGTCTGACGCTCAGAGTCAAGGACGGACACACAAATGTAGTCTGCCGTGTGACTATGCAGCGCTACAATGCCAACAGCTAATCAGAAAGCGCCTCATTAATTATTCATGCTCTACATACAGTCACAGAGCGTCAGCGTTAGTTTCAGGTCATTAAAAACAAGTCGTGCTAATGTTATCAACCTCATAAATATACTTTCTCCATGAGTTATCAATTTCCAGTGTAAAGAAGCTCATTTTTAAATCATCGTCATATTAACGAGCTCATAAAGATACAGGTTTCAATATTGGCTCCAACGATGTAGCCGTTAACGTCAAAGTTGATTCTGATGAATTTTCCCTGAAACACAGAAGAGACAGAAGATAAACCACACTTACAGTCGGACTGTGTGGAGGACTGGGAGTTTTTTAATTTAATAATTCAACCATAAAAGTGTCAATAAATAAATACATTTAAATGCACAAACTAACATAATTAATAGGCACATGGTTTAAAAATGCAATTTAAAATATGCATTAAAACATTTATTTATGAATTTACTATTTTAAAACAGGAACTAAATGAGTAAAGTTTGATGACAATCTTTGATGTTGGCTTGACAAAAGACTGAAAAATAACTTTGAAAAGCTTGAAGTTTGAAGATTTTAGTGGATAAAAAGTTAACATGTTCTAACACACTGCTAACATGTTTTAACAAAGTTGCTAGCATATTTGAACACATGATTAACATGTTTTAACTAGTTGCTAACATGTTGTAGCATAATTGAACATGTTGCTAGCATGATTTAGCACGTTTCTAGCCAGATTTAACATGTTGCTGGCATGTTTTCTGTTGATATATGGATTTAACATGCAGCTAACACATTTTTAACAAGATTTAACATGTTGCTAGCATGAGTTAGTACATTGCTATCATGTTTTAACACGTTGCTAACATGATTTATTACGATGTTAACATGTTGCTAGCATGATTTAACACTGATAACGTTTTAGCATGTTGCTTGTTAGCATGATTAAGCATGTTGCCAACATGTTTCTAGTATGATTTAACACTTTGCTAACATGTTTCTAGTAAGATTAATGTTTCTAGTATAACATGTTTCTAGCATGATTTAACACTTTGCTAACATGTTTCTAGTAAGATTAATGTTTCTAGTATAATTTAACATTGCTAACATGATTTAACACGCTGCTATCATGTTTCTAGTAAGATTTAGCATTTTTATAACATGATTTAGCACATTGTTAGCATGTTTATGAATGTTGCAAGATAACTACCATAAATAATTTTTTAAAAATGCGTCTATTAATTCATATCATATTTGAACACATTGCTAGCATGATTCAGCACATTGCTAGCATGTTTTAGCATATTTCTAGCACAATTTAACATGTTGCTAGTATGATTTAAGATTTCTAGTATGATTTAGCACTTTGCTAGCATGATTTAACACACTGCTAACATGTTTCTAGTAAGATTTAGCATTTTTATAACATGATTTAGCACATTGTTAGCATGTTTATGAATGTTGCAAGATAATTACCATAAATCATTTTTTTTAAATGTGTCTATTAATTAATCCATGTAAACAGTTATGTTTGAATTGTTAAATTGACAGCTGTTGTGTGTAAGTGTCTGATCTTACGAATCGAGAGGAGTTGTCGTTCTTGACGGTCTTGGCGTTGCCGAAGGCTTCGAGGATGGGATTGGCCTGCAGCAGCTGCTTCTCCAGCTCACCCTGCGCTCAAACACACCCATCGTCAGACATCTGATCTGAGTTCAGTTCACTTCAAACCAACCAATCACTGAGGAAGAGCTGTCGAAGCAAAGCTCCCCAGCACAACATCACAAGCTAAGCTGAAACAAACACAGACGAGATGAAGCACGGTCTGATCCCCAATCCCAAACACCACCGAAGTGAGCGGCCCGTCACCTCACACAAATCACAAATCACTCGCCTCACACACACATTCACTTAAACACACTTTAAACTCTTACCTGGATTACTATCCTTACTAACACTAAAACCAAAACATTTCTGATACTTGAAATAAAATATGAAACATTTTCATTTAGTTTGTTGTAAAATAGGCAAAACTAAAAGTGATATATGAATAAAAACCTTTACATATTTATTAAAAAAGTGAATAAAAATGGCAAACTACAACTGAAAAATAAACAGAAAACAATTTTAAACAATAATGAACTACTGTGTTTATACAATAGTGTGTTCTGTTGTGAAAAAACTAAATTACTAAAAAACTGAACATTTTAAAATAACTTAAAATATTATTGTATTAATTTAAAATATGAATACAAAATAATAGTATATTTTGCTGAAACAAAAAATAACAAAAACTAAAACTTCAACTAAAATGAAAACTTAAAATAAAAAAAGTAAAATAACATTCAAAATATTAATAAAAACTATAATACATTGTGTTGACAAAACACTAGTTACTAAAACTTCAACCAAAATTAAAATTGAAACCTGAAAAAAAAAAAAAAAATTAAAAACAAATTCAGAATATTAATAATAATAACAATAACAGCAGCACATTTGGTTGTAACAACAACACAACAAAATTACCAAAACTTCAACCAAAATGAGAATTAAAATGTATGACGTTCTAGAGAAGGAATATGAAGTTCTTAGATGAATTCATCAACTAAAAACATTAAAATAAGTCTTATGTTAATTATACGCATGTAAATTGTCCATTTGAGCTAATTCTAGGTGGATGGACTTCCAGTGGGCGGAGCCTAATGCCTTAACTCTGATGTAACCGTCGCATTTACATGGACTAAACTCCACCCACAATGACATCACTAGAAGATCCTCCTCCTAGGGGGCAGAGCCTAAGCCATTAGGTGTGTTCGACTTAAAGCATATATGTTCGAATCACTCTCGCGGTACATTTATGTCATATACTGATTGATCTGCGCAGCGCAGCTTCAAGACAAACAAGACTATTAGCTCTGATGTAGCCATCTTGTTTACATGGACTAAACTCCACCCACATCAATGACATCACTAGAAGATCCTCCTCCTAGGGGGCGGAGCCTAGTCCATTACCTCTGACGTAACCATCTAATTTACATGGACTAAACTCCACCCACACCAGAGAGGATCCTCCTCCTAGGGGGCGGAGCCTAAGCCATTAGGTGTGTTCGACTTAAAGCATATACGTTCGAATCACTCTCGCGGTACACTTACGTCATACACTGATTGATCTGCGCAGCGCCGCTTCAAGACGAACAAGACTATTAGCTCTGATGTAGCCATCTCGTTTACATGTACTAAACTCCGCCCACAGCAATAACATCGCTAGAGGATTCTCCTCCTAGGGGGGCGGAGCCTAATGCATTCACTCTGATGTAACCATCTCGTTTACATGGACTAAACTCCGCCCACAGCAATAGCATCGCTAGAGGATTCTCCTCCTAGGGGGGCGGAGCCTAATCCATTCACTCTGATGTAACCATCTCGTTTACATGGACTAAACTCCGCCCACAGCAATAGCATCGCTAGAGGATTCTCCTCCTAGGGGGCGGAGCCTAATCCATTCGCTCTGATATAACCGATTGGCGAGAGTTGCCGCTTGCAGTCGGAGCGGAATTTAAAACGCATCCTTCAAGTCGGACACTTTCGGTTTCCTGTAGTCACGCTCGCGCAGTGTTTGCGTACTTTACCACAGATGAAGTGATCAGATGCAATATTTGTTGAATACACAGATGTTTTAGATGTTTTCATGAAGCAACACTTTTCTTGCACACATCATCTTGTTCAGATCATGTAAGCATGTGAGATCTCGGTGTAAAGCGTTTCTCATGCCCTCGTAAAGCGAGTCTCGTTAAACGCACCAGAACATTCCAGCAGCGTGAGGTTTGTGTTACTCAGCGCCGCTGACGTCATGAGTCCCGCCGCGGGAGGGATTCGCTACACACACACACACACACACAGCAGTTTTCAAACCCAGATCCCATGAGCGCAGAAACAGACAGACAGACGCAGCGCGGGATTCAGACGGATGACACTGAGAGCCCAATCAGATCACGCAGCAGAAACGCCTCAACACAAAACACTGAACCGTTTGTTTTGTGCATTGTGATATTATCTGCACACAAATCAAGTACATTTACCCATAAGTTCTCAAAATGATCTGTTTTTCCTTGTGTGATCGATTGGTTCTCAGGGTCGTGCGTCTGAACGGCTGTGTGTTGGGCTTCATTTGTTCACCCAGCAGGGAGATGAGGGATGGGAGATGGGAATGAGACGGAGGGAGACAGATGGAGAGATGATGTGACTCACATGTGACAGGACGGAGCTGCTCTGTTGGTACAAAGAGAAAAACACTCAAACCATCAACTTACACACACACCGCCATTGTCCAGACCCACACCATCATGAGGACTGACAAAAACATCAGGATCCCCGGAAAAATACACTCTGAACACATCATTTGTTTCCAAAAACACTGGATTGATTCCTTTCCATGAACAAGGTACAAATGAGGGCAAACGTGTTAGCAAACCTGCGCTAGTCAAGCTCAATCGTTCAATGCGGTCACTACAGATCTAAACGAGATAGACTTTAAAATCTGCAACCCTGTTACATAATCGAAAAGGTAATGTATATTACAATCTGCAAAAATAACTATGCTATAAATAAGTAAATGAATAAATAACGGTATTAAATCTAATTTGAACTATATGCAGAACAGGCTTGCAAAAATATAATAAAGTATAATATAAATAAATAATTTATATATCTTTTAATTTATTATTATATTTAATACATATTTAATCTGATGCAAAAATAAATTCAATTAAATTATAAAAAAATAAATATTTTTGTATGTTAATGTATATTACGATATACAAAAATAGTATGCTAAAATAAACAAATAAAAAAAATAAAAATAAGAAATAAAATAAACGTACTTAATGAATATTATAAAATGTGCATGCTAAAAATAAATATAGTTCAGATTTAAAACATTATACACCCAACAGGCTTGATAAATTAAATAAATGTATGTAAAATAAAACATTCTGACGTTTAAGCGCTTGCATTTACTGTTCGATACAGTACAACATTCATCAATCACGTCACCCGTTCGCTCTATTATCTACGCCCGTTTCTGTCCACATTCAGGTGTAAAATTATACGGTTAACTTTTCAATGTCCCCGTTATTTATCTGCACTTCTGCACTGTTATTCTCCTCCTCGCTCTCTCCGGTCATCTTAAACTGCTTACTGTACCTCGTTTCCATCTTTCATCTGTGGGTGGGAGATCATTCAGTGCTGTGGCTCTTGAAACTCTTACTCTGCGTGACAGGGCTGCACGATTATGACAAAAATCATAATTGTCGATTATTTCCTCGAAATTGTAATTGCGATTATTAATTTTCGATTATCACAATTTACATTGAATGATGTTTCGAATAGCTTTATACCATTGTTTGAAGCAACTGCGTCATATTTTTATATAAAATAAACACACTAAAATAACTTGTATTGCTTTTCTACAGCATTAAGCCTCAATTGGTTTGGTTTCTTCTTTAAAAAAAAAAAAAAATAAAATATGCATGGTACAATAATAGGGGCTTTTGCACCGGGTAGTTCTAGGAACTTAGATAACTAAAGGTTCCTATAGGAAGATTTCCTGGAGCATTTGCACCAACAGTAGGAACTCTGAAGTGACGCAGGTCGCGCTTGTTTATTTTATTCAGAGCACACAGCGCTCACATTCTCCGTCTTCATCAGCTCACGATCTGTTTAACAGTCCTGTCTAATGTGTTATCAGGTAGAACTATTATGCTTGCCGTGTGGTTGATGTCCAATGTGACTAGCTGAGCAGAAATACATAATCATGCTTCGCTTGCTTCCCTCAGAGTTGCGTTGGATTTTCTCCTTAGCATAAAGTTTGAGAGGTCCATCTATCACTGTTTTCCATGTTTGTAGAGTTAGTTTGTGTAGTTAATATATAGGTTGTGTACACGACTTTTTAAAAATGGCGGGTGCTGGTGTTTCGCATGCGTTCGTCCAGTCCGCGTACACTTTCGTCACTGGTAGTCCCTATTGTGCTGGGTTAGTCGTGGCATTCGTAATCACGATTAGAAATTCGATTAATTGTGCAGCCCTAACTGCTACTGTATCCTCAGCTAAAAACATATCTTTCCTTACAGTATTTCCAGCCGTCCTCTGTTGTGTTACTGTATATGTGTATCTATGCTCTATATTGATGCTGTGCGTGTTATTTTCTTGTACAGCGACCTTGAGCTTGGGAAAGGCGCTAAATAAATAAAACTTATTAATACTGACCATTTAAAATAAAAATAAATAATAAAAAAAATAATATTTTTAGATTTAATGTATATTAAATAAACCATTTAAAAAAAAATAAAATAAACAAATATAAGGTTTTAAATCTGATTAAAACTATATGCAGAAGTAAGGCCAAACAGGCTTGAAAAAATAAATTATGAAATATAATTAATAAATATGCATTTTATTTTAATTTAACGCATATTACAATATGCTACAAATAAATATAAAAGCAAAAATTAATAAATAAAATTAAAAAATAAATCTAATTATAAAATAAATAAATCTAATCTAAATCTAAAAAATATTATTATTTAATGTTATATATACATATAATGTATATTACAAAATGTAAAAAAACTAAAATGTTAAAATACATTGGGCTAAAAATAAATAAATATCAAGTTGTAAATCTGACTCAAACTATATGGAGAAATATGGGCCAAAAGTCTTGCAAAAAGAAATAAAATAAAAGTATAATTAATTTTATTTAGCATCATTTTAATAGTTTAATTTCCTGAAGGTTAAGCTTTCACTTTTTATTTTTTGAAGAAAAAAAACAAACCAAAAAAATTATATATATATATTTTTTTTTAAGATCTCCAGCGGTCTTTGGTTGAGCTGACAGCGAATGTCTCTGACTGACAGGATGTGACATCATCACTGATGTTCGGCTGTTTCTGACCTGCTTCAAACTCCCTCCCATCACTGATCTGATCTGATGAGATACCAGATGAAAGAGCAGGGTGGAGAACGCAAGAAAACTACAGGAGGAAACTCGACTTCTGACACACACGCATGACGTTCTGTGAGAGCCAAAGACTAAACAGACGCGCGTCGCTCTGCTCAAGAACTAACCTGGTCTTTCTTGGTCTTGTGAGACGAGGCCACGTGAGCCAGATACTGAATGACCTTCTTGGTGTTTTCTGTCTTTCCGGCTCCTGATTCGCCCCTGAACACACAGACACACAGAGCAGTGAGAAATCAAGCTTTCATGGACAAATCATAATCATAAAACACATGCAAGACCATGTGACTCACGTGCAGAGAATCGATTGGTCCTCGCGGTCTGATGGAGACAGAGACAGACATCAATTACATCACATTACACAACATTCACCAAGCATTTTATTTCTGACATTTTATGCATTTTGAGTGAAACAGATATATTTTACTTTTGATTTTGTGACTTTTTTCAGTTCGACTATTTGGCAGGAAATAATGCACATTTATTTATAATTTCACTGATTTTTTTTTTTTAAATGCAGAATGTATTTTATGTATTTTGAGTAAGATAATTTGTCAGGAAGTAATATTTTTTATATTTTATTACTGATTTTATTCATATTTTATATTTATTGATTTCCTTCTTAATTTTTATTTGAAAAGCATGATGTATTTTGATATATTATAATTTTTTTTATTTGATTTTATATTAGATTTTATTTCAATTATTTATTCTTCCTTTTTTTATAAAAAAAAAACAGGATGTATTTTAAATGATTTTATTTGGCAGGAAATAATACATATAATAAATGAAATACTTTATATAATATTGATATAATTTAGTTTGAAAAACAGGACGTATTTTATGTATTTTGAGAGATTATTTGGCAGGAAATTGTCATTTAAAATGTTTTTTCCATTCTTAATTTTTTATTTGACATGATGTGAAATTATTGGTTACTATCAGTGTAATAAAACTCGTTTTAGAGGCAGAGACAATACATTTATGATTATGAAAGCAAACATTTCTTCTTCTTCAGATGTTCTGATGACTCGAGCATCATAAGAGTGTTGGATAAACCGAACCAGCTCAAGATTGGCTTTAATGTCGACTGTAATGCTCACAATCATGTGTCATGTTGGTGAGTTGAATTGGCTATAAATTCCTCAGGCCGGAAAAACACGCCTCCATCAGCTCTCGACAAACCCTTCTGGAGCTTCTGCAGCAGGAAGTGCTCAGACCACAAACAAGAAGTCTATATCTGGCTTCCTGTGACTGGAGAAGGAGCAGCCTTTTTGAGCGACCCCGAGCAAGATAACGGCTCTCGCACAAATGTAATAAAAAACACATCTTTAGAGATTCAATGGCATTTTCTGATGATTAATGACCGGAGAGACTCCTGATAAAGTAGCCCTTTCAGGGATTCATCTCTTTTCACTTGATCTGATGTGCAGAATCGCCTTAATCTGTAATATGCTTACTTTTGAATCAACAAACACAACTATTAAAAATAATAATATAATTTGGTTTGGGCTTAAAGTAAAGACATTAATAATGTTACAAAATATTTCTATTTCAAATAAAAGCTGTTCTTTTGAACTCTATATTCATTCATCAAAGATTCCTGAGAAATAAAATATATCATGGTTTGAAAAACAGGACATATTTTATGTGATAT
The DNA here is from genome assembly GCA_039654625.1 of Rhinogobio ventralis. NCBI lineage: Eukaryota > Metazoa > Chordata > Actinopteri > Cypriniformes > Gobionidae > Rhinogobio > Rhinogobio ventralis. The sequence goes on from CM077196.1 coordinate 2,942,405, forward strand.
TATTTGGCAGGAAATAATACATATAAATATGATGTAATATATTTATATTGATATTTTATTACATTTTACTTTATTTCAATGATTATTATTTGAAAAACAGGATATATTTTAAGCAGTAAATAATGTTTGTAATACAATTATTTTATTGATATATATTTTTTATTTGAAAAGCAGGATGATTTTTATGCATTTTGATTATTTGGCAATAAATAATTTTATACATCACACAGACACACACACAGAGACGCACACACAGAGACGCACACACAGAGACGCACGCACGCACAGAGACGCACGCACGCACAGAGACGCACACACAGAGATGACACACGCACAGAGACGCACGCACAGAGACGCGCACGCACAGAGACGCACGCACGCACAGAGACGCACGCACGCACAGAGACGCACGCACAGAGACGCACGCACGCACAGAGACGCGCACGCACGCACGCACAGAGACGCACACACAGAGATGACACACGCACAGAGACGCACGCACAGAGACGCGCACGCACAGAGACGCACGCACGCACAGAGACGCACGCACGCACAGAGACGCGCACGCACAGAGACGCACGCACGCACAGAGACGCACGCACGCACAGAGACGCACGCACGCAGAGGCACACGCACGCACAGAGACGCACACACAGAGATGACACACGCACAGAGACGCACGCACAGAGACGCGCACGCACAGAGACGCACGCACGCACAGAGACGCACGCACGCACAGAGACGCACGCACAGAGACGCACGCACGCACAGAGACGCGCACGCACAGAGACGCGCACGCACAGAGACGCACGCACGCACAGAGACGCACGCACGCAGAGACGCACGCACGCACAGAGACGCACGCACGCACAGAGACGCACGCACGCACAGAGACGCACGCACGCACAGAGACGCACACACAGAGATGACACACGCACAGAGACGCACGCACAGAGACGCGCACGCACAGAGACGCACGCACGCACAGAGACGCACGCACGCACAGAGACGCACGCACAGAGACGCACGCACGCACAGAGACGCGCACGCACAGAGACGCGCACGCACAGAGACGCACGCACGCACAGAGACGCACGCACGCAGAGACGCACGCACGCACAGAGACGCACGCACGCACAGAGACGCACGCACGCACAGAGACGCACGCACGCACAGAGACGCACGCACGCAGAGGCACACGCACGCACAGAGACGCACACACAGAGATGACACACGCACAGAGACGCACGCACAGAGACGCGCACGCACAGAGACGCACGCACGCACAGAGACGCACGCACGCACAGAGACGCACGCACGCACAGAGACGCACGCACGCACAGAGACGCGCACGCACAGAGACGCGCACGCACAGAGACGCACGCACGCAGAGGCACACGCACGCACAGAGACGCACACACAGAGATGACACACGCACAGAGACGCACGCACAGAGACGCGCACGCACAGAGACGCACGCACGCACAGAGACGCACGCACGCACAGAGACGCACGCACGCACAGAGACGCACGCACGCACAGAGACGCGCACGCACAGAGACGCGCACGCACAGAGACGCACACACAGAGATGACACACGCACAGAGACGCACGCACAGAGACGCGCACGCACAGAGACGCACGCACGCACAGAGACGCACGCACGCACAGAGACGCACGCACAGAGACGCACGCACGCACAGAGACGCGCACGCACAGAGACGCGCACGCACAGAGACGCACGCACGCACAGAGACGCACGCACGCAGAGACGCACGCACGCACAGAGACGCACGCACGCACAGAGACGCACACACAGAGATGACACACGCACAGAGACGCACGCACAGAGACGCGCACGCACAGAGACGCACGCACGCACAGAGACGCACGCACGCACAGAGACGCACGCACAGAGACGCACGCACGCACAGAGACGCACGCACACAGAGACGCACGCACGCACAGAGACGCACGCACGCACAGAGACGCACACACAGAGATGACACACGCACAGAGACGCACGCACAGAGACGCGCACGCACAGAGACGCACGCACGCACAGAGACGCACGCACGCACAGAGACGCACGCACAGAGACGCACGCACGCACAGAGACGCGCACGCACGCACGCACAGAGACGCACACACAGAGATGACACACGCACAGAGACGCACGCACAGAGACGCGCACGCACAGAGACGCACGCACGCACAGAGACGCACGCACGCACAGAGACGCGCACGCACAGAGACGCACGCACGCACAGAGACGCACGCACGCACAGAGACGCACGCACGCAGAGGCACACGCACGCACAGAGACGCACACACAGAGATGACACACGCACAGAGACGCACGCACAGAGACGCGCACGCACAGAGACGCACGCACGCACAGAGACGCACGCACGCACAGAGACGCACGCACGCACAGAGACGCACGCACGCACAGAGACGCGCACGCACAGAGACGCGCACGCACAGAGACGCACACACAGAGATGACACACGCACAGAGACGCACGCACAGAGACGCGCACGCACAGAGACGCACGCACGCACAGAGACGCACGCACAGAGACGCACGCACGCACAGAGACGCGCACGCACAGAGACGCGCACGCACAGAGACGCACGCACGCACAGAGACGCACGCACGCAGAGACGCACGCACGCACAGAGACGCACGCACGCACAGAGACGCACGCACGCACAGAGACGCACGCACGCACAGAGACGCGCACGCAGAGACGCGCACGCGCAGAGACGCGCACGCACAGAGACGCGCACGCACAGAGACGCGCACGCACAGAGACGCGCACGCACAGAGACGCGCACGCACAGAGACGCGCACGCACAGAGACGCACACGCACAGAGACGCACACGCACAGAGACGCACACGCACAGACTTTTTTTTTTTTTAAAGAAATTCATACTTTTATTCAGCAAGGACGCATTCCATTGATCAAAAGTGACAGTAAAGACATTAATAATTCTATTTAAAATAAAAGCTGTTCTTTTGAGCTTTTTATTCATAAAAAGAATATACATTTTCTATAAATAAAATATCACGGTTTCCACAAAAATATGAAACCGTTTCTTGATCATCAAATCATCATATTAGAGTGATTTCTGAAGGGTCATGTGACTCTGAAGACTGGAGGAATGATGATCACAGGAATAAACTACACTTTAACATTCATATAGAAAACACTGATTTTAAACTCTAATAATATTTCACCGTTTTTACTGTATGATTGATCAAATGCAGCGTTGTCCAACTTTAATACTTGGTGTTCGAGGTTTCATCAAATCAAATGTGAGCAGTAATAAAACACATTTGTTGTAAAATCGGAGGCAAATGTGAGCCCCTGAAGACTATTAAAGGCGCAGAGCTCGGTTTCAGAGCGGTAAACGTGCAGTAATGAGCAGCGTCCCGGCGTGAAGTGGTTAAGCAGGAATCGGGGTCAGAGACTCTCTGCAGGAGGGCTGCGGAGGATTTGAGAGGCATATTAAATCCTGACGGGGGGAACACAGTAAATGAGGTCCTGCTCCACACAGACCAGCTCTGAACGCCCGCAGGACAAGCGCCCAACCCGGAAAATAACACACCATTATTGAGCATTGTGTGCGTGTGCAACAGTCAGAATCAGATCAAGATGTCAATGGAAGGGTGGCCAAAAATACTGTCTCCAAAGCCAATCGTGTGTGTGTAATGAATTTGTGCTTAGATGTTTAAGTTGAAATGACTTAAACATCTAAGTTGATTTTTTTTTTTTTTACAGTGTGTAACAAGATGAATTTCAGACATTGGGCCCTGTCATACACCAAATCTGCCATGGTGCGAGTGCAACTGGCTTTTAAAGGGAAAGGGAGATGAGACTCTGACTGGTTTATTACGCGTTACACCCAAAACACACCCATTACTCACACACACACCCTTTTGGACCATCATATGGGCATCTTATAACCTATCTTACTCATGCTGCTCACTTTTCATAATCAACATATGAAATTAAAAAAAATAATATTATAGGCTAATATTTAAACATAGTCTAACTATGAAACTAAATAGGCTACGTTTTCTTTAACCCATGTCCGACGAATGCACCGGCGCTTCTGATGGGTATTATCCTTTATGACAGCGGATATAACTCACAATACGCCGTCATTTTTAGCCATACAGATAAGTGCAAGACAATTATAAACTGTAAACTGTATACTTTTATTTGTGTACACTCAATAACAACAAAGGCCGTGGATTCAGTAAACAGATTATTTTGCATGCACTCCACTCCAAACACGGTCTTCATTTCAAAAATGTATTTTGTTTATTAAACGCAAAGTTTTTAATTTCTAAATTTCTAAATTCAGTTCATATTTCCAACAAACGAAATTCCAAGCCAAAATAATGAAATGGTAAAAAACGTTGTTTAGCATGCAAATTCAAACATTTCGCTCTTTTAATTTTAATTAATGCTTGAATAACACGCCTATGTCTCCTTATATTAAAAATAATGGCTAGTGCGGTGGCGGGGATATATATAAACCTACCAACATACGTGGTATACTTTTTGGAATGACTTATCACGAGAGGAAAAAAACAAGTTTTAGTCGCATAACATCGGTTAATGGAAACTCTGTCATTTCACAATAGTTTTTTAATCGACATTTAGTAAACATCGCAATGGTTTTGTGCAAATCTGTAATGGAAGCGCGGCTTGCGTGTGTGTGTGTTTGCGAGAGAGAGAGAGAGAGTGTGTGTGTGTGTGTGTGTGTGAGTGAGTGTGTGTGTGTGAGTGTGAGTGTGTGTGTTCTATCCCGATGGGGACTTCAACCTGAATGCACACAGACTCATGGGGACTTGTGTCACTGTGGGGACCTAAATTGAGGTCCCATGAGGAAACAAGCTTATAAATCATACAGAATGAGTTTGTTTGAAAATGTAAAAATGCAGCAAGTTTTATGTGATGGGTAGGTTAGTGTAAGGGGAGAGAAGATACAGTATAAAAACCATTATGTCTGTGGAGAGTCCCCATAAAGATAGTGAACCAGACGTGAGTGAGTGTGTGTGTGTGTGTGTGTGTTTACCCTGCATCATGCTCCTGTAGGCCGTGTCTGTAATGGCGTAGATGTGCGGCGGCATCTCGTGTCGCTTCTTGCCCTTGTACATCTCCACGATCTCCTCTGAGTAGATGGGCAGGTTCTTGTACGGGTTGATGACCACACAGAACAGCCCGGAGTACGTCTGTGACAAAGAACAGAGATGTTCAGTCACCATGAGCTCACAAACACAGACCACACACACTCAACTTCCACACTAGCCTCCCAACGTCTGCCGTTGGCTTAATGTTGGTGAAAGACGTGCACCAAGACTGCATTTATGTGATCAAAAATACAGTACAAACTGTGTAAAAAAACAGTGATATCACACAGCTGCTTTATTTGAGTCTGAAACCTTCAGATGAATCTACGTTTAATCCGGACTGATACGCAAACCGCACCAGATGAGCCGGATCGCATGAAACCTGGGCCTTCAGAACAGCACAAAACATCAGGAAATGATTAAACATCATGCATTTAGCAGAGTGCAGTTCGTACGCATCATTAAACACATTTCATCAAACATTTGCGAGTCCTCGCTGCAGAAAACATGTGTTGCATTCGTAGCGAAGGTCAAGTTGTCGTCATAAAACCACAAAAGGTGAAGTGAGAGCTTTCCATTGCTGGCATGTTCCCCTCCTGTGTGGTTCATCTAGTTAACATGGCAAACAGGTCGAGACAAAAACGATTTTTTATAAACTTTTTTATTTTCTGATAATGCAACTAAAAATGTGCTTTCCTGAAGACAATACAAACCTTGTTTACTAGTGCAAGCCTGACTTATCTTAGCCAGATTAGATGACCGTAACGGTCTAGTAGAGACTCGTTTTTCTCTCTTTCTCTGTCATTTTTAACTCAAACCTCCCCTCCCGCATGCATCATTTCCTGTCCCTCGGGAGCACATTGTTCCTACGGCTTCCTGTTTAGAGAAACAGTTTCAGCGATGGAGTCAGCGAGACCCTGTTATCTGCATTCAGGGCCGTCGAATCTCTTAGCATGTCTCAAAAACAAACCTCTGACCCACTAAAACACTGAACGAGCTCCTGCTTTACCTTGGGAAACAATCAGACTGGTGTGACTGTGGACTTATGGGAAATTTAAATTAAAGCTTGCTTATTATATTTGATACGCATATTGCTTGTATGCGACACGTTTCTTTCTGCTGTGAATCTGCACTGATTATTATCATGCAAACGTAAGAATAACTTTTATATTGTTAGTAATAGCAGCTTCTGTTTACTTGATTATCCAAACATCATGTTTTAGAAAAATCATGTATGATCATCTCTCAGTCATCATTGTATTGCATTGCATTATATGTTTTAAAATGACAGAGCTTTGATCATGAAACAAAGCATTTAAAGATCATCTGTCCAGGGCTTGACGTGCTCTTTATTGCTCAGCAGTCACTGTGGCTAGTGGTTTTCCAAAGTTACTAGCCACTCAGCATTTCAGCATTTTTTTCAATTTTGTCTAAAGGTTCAATAAACTGTCAAATCGATTAAATCGCATCCAAAATAAAAAAGTTCATGTTTACATAATGTGTGTGTGTACTAGGGCTGGGCGATATGGCCAAAAAAAAATCACATCTCTGCATTTTTTGGTTGAATGGCGATACACGGAATATATCGCGTATATGTTTTTCTATTTAGATAAAAAAAAATTCTGTATCGCATTTTGTTTTAATAATTTTATTTCACATCCTGCCCAATGATGTCCTAAAAACGCTGATATTGAAGGCAATATATTATGTGCAAAAAGGGGGTTTATTTTGTTTTTAATTCACTAAACTAAAAATGAAAATAAAAACAAGAGCATATTAGCATATATTTGATTACCCCATTATAATGGTGTTTTTTATAAAAATACGTTTAAAATTCCACAAATGGCATTTATTGTCCAAAAACAAATATTTTAGAAATATGTATATTTTAGTCAGAATTATTGCGTTCTTATTCTATTGCTCGTGGTGGCGCTCGTCCACGGAAGCCTGAATTTTAGCGGAGATAAAAGGCTCGCCCTCTCCGGACAGCAAAATGGACATAATTGCATGACTCTCTAACATTTCCAGATGGAGAATAGACCTGTGAAATGTAAGTTGTGCACTGAGGAAAGCAACACATCTCAAACGCATTAAACACCGCGAGTATTAATCTGTCTGTCAGCACAAGTATCTCTCAGAGCATCTGACAGGGCAAGCTGCTTTAAACTATACGTGTTAACTATATCTTACCAGTTATTTTGAAGCCCTTAATATAAAGCATGTGTCATGTTGAGGACAAGTTGTATCATGCACTTTCCCGGCATCAGCTCGTATCAATCTACTGTATATCGATATAAACGGTATTGCCTCATTCCATATTGTTTCTAAAAAAATGTATATCGTACAAACTCGATATACCGCCCACCCCTAGTGTGTACTGTGTATAATTATGATGTATATTTGAATTAGGGCTGTCGATTTAACGCGTTAATTAGATTAATCAATCGCCACATTGTGTAATTAATTAGATTTTTAAAAAATGTAATCGCTTGACAGCCCTAATTTGAATACACGCATGCATGTATACATTTAAGAAATACAGTATATATATTTATAGAATTTATATTACATATAAATCTATACACATGCATGTGTGTTTCTTTATATATACACACATAATAATTATACACAGTACACACACATATATTATGTAAACATTAACTTTTATTTTGGATGCGATTAAATCGATTTTACAGCATTATTTCTTTTTCTGGCTACTATTTCATATGTCACGCTTTGCAAGCTTCCCAGCTAGGGATGAAACGGTATGGACTATTATCAAACGTGTGAAGTTTGGTGCAGATCGGACACTGTATGCCTGAGTTACAACAACTTCCTGTTTTGTGGCGCAAATCGCATACATTAGCACTTAGCCAAGTTTTGCTTGATTTAATGTGATTCTAGCATGTTTGGGACTTCATGGCATATTTAAATGTGTTTCTGGGAGGGAATTACAGTGTAAAGCATGCCATATCCTGTTACCAGCAGGTGGTGCTTTGACTAACTAATATTGGCATATAGATGTGTTCAGGCCAGGACTCTTATCAAACATGTGAAGTTTGGGGCAGATCGGACATTGTATCCCTGAGTTACAACAGCTTCCTGTGTCATGGCGAAACATCAGACTTTGACAGGCCGCCACGGACATGCCCTTCAGCAAAAACTCAAGATCTTCACAATTTAACATCACAAAGGCCTTAAGATTAGACTGACCTAATATGATGTTGTTCTGGTTAAATCTCAATGAAGATACTCATCACAGTGTAAAACATGGCATTTCCTGTTGCCCACAGGTGGCGCTATGACTGTAACTGAATATTGGCATGTAGATGTCTTTAGGTCAGGACTCTAATAAAACATGTGAAGTTTGGGGCAGATCGGACATTGTATGTTAAAGTACAACGTCTGGAAATGGCAAAATTTGCAACAATTTTGCAAAGAAAATTCAAAATATCTCACTTCCTGTTGGTTTTCAGATTTCGTACCAGGAGACTTTTTTGTAGGCATTGGGCTGTTACATGTGTCTACCGAATTTCATACCTGTACGTGAAACGTAGCGGGAGGGGCACTTCGTTGAAATGTTGTAGGTGGCGCTATCGAGCAATTTTGCCACGCCTAATTCTGAAACCCATATCAGACGTACATTTTCACCACTTTTGTGTGCAAAGTTTCGTGAGTTTTCGAGCATGTTTAGGCCATCAAAAATGCGATTCATTTGGGAGAATAATAATAATAGGCTGAGCAATTCCAATAGGGTCCTCACACCATCGGTGCTCGGGCCCTAACAAGCAGCTCTGTGCACTTTTTTAAGCAAGATTCTATTCTGTGGCATTTCCTTCCTTATAATGACTGTCGTCAAAATAGCAACGCATTATAACACAGCGCACATCCATGCTTTCATTTCATTCAAATGTGTCTTGCGTCTCTGTTTTTGATTGTATTGAAAATGAAATCAGAGGACTTTACTATTAATACTACTATAATTATTACTATAACTATAACGATCATCTTGTCTGGACGATTGTTTCGTACACTGTACAAAATGGATTTATAAACAGGTCAGATTTAAAACATTAATCTCATTTCAATATGTTAATTATTTGTCATGTGGTAAAGAAAATCTGTGTAATAAGTGTACAATGAATATACATTATTATCCCTTAAATGTCACCCTACTCTTGTCTGAGCTTGCTCGTTCGTCTTTGGCTCAAGCTTCACGTTTTTATTTCCCAGACGTAGTTTTGGTACTGAGGTCAAAGTCCACTTGCCTTGCGTTCGCAGATTTGAAGTGTTTCCTCTTATAACAGCGACTTTATTTTTGCATGTTCTGCAGACAGGGTGACCATACTCGATTAAGTTTCCCTCAGGACTTTTGTAAAAGCCAAAATATGACCACACTCAGATTTGGTCCTTTTAGAAGGCTGAAAAAGCTCCCGGCGCTGTCGCTGCCTCCCGCCATTTCTTCTCGTTCAAAAAACAACATTGCGCCTGCGCCTGCGCCAGACTGACGCTCGCTGGCTAGTTTTCAAAATCGTGATAATCAAACACGGTTTTAATGATAATTAAATTTTAAACGATATTACTAACCGTCAGTACATTTTATCGTGGTTTATCGCGAAACCGGTAATCGTTCCATCCCTATTCCCAGCTAACAAAAATATGTATGTTCAAAGGAACATTTTTCTAATGTTCCCATTACGTTACGAAAACAAATGATCTCAGAACATTCTAAAAGTTTTTTCTTGGCTATGCGAACATTCCATTTCGCAAACGTTAAAGGAACGTTCCTCTTGAATATTCTCTGAACATTCTAAAGCTGGTAACATTTAAAAACGTTAGACGAACATCCAACTGCTAAAGACGAGATAACTTTAACGATTAACGTTACTGGAAGAAGGTTTATTCATAACTTTGAGAGAACGTTCCCTGTTAGCTGGGTTCAATCTTCGTAGCCATGTTTTTCAGACTCACGTATATGAGGCCGGAGTAGTATCGCTCCTTCAGGTTGTGCAGCACGGACGCCTCGTTCAGGCAGGTGAGCTCGGCCATGTCCTCCACCTTACTGAACTTGGGTGGGTTCATCTTCTGGATGTCATCCTTGTTGACTCGCACTTTCTTCCCCGAGTCGGCGAGCTCCACCACCACCTCGTCGCCATGCTCCTCCTTCACAGAGCCCGGCTCGAACCCCAGGCGCTCTGATGGCACCCACACCAGCTTCTTGGTGGCCCAGTCGGCCTGCGCCAGCGGGTTGCTGACCAGGTTACGGTCCACATACAGGAACTTGTCTGCGTCCGACATGGTTGCTGGAGGCGAGAGAAGAGAGCAGGATGTTACGGGTCAGTGAAATGCCTGTTTTTAGACCATTATTATACACACGTTGCACACATTAATAATAAGCATGTTTAATAAACAGAGTGTTTATTTCAAACACGGACTAGCAGAATAAACAAGAAACAGCAAAAATAGACAATTACATCATCCGCCTGAAGAAGCTTTTCCAGTTTATTTTCTCAATAAACGTCCCTGATTGTTTTTGCACGCTATTCTAAAGACAAATGTTTTTAATGGTTCAAAAAAAATAACTTTATTTAATAATTAAATTAAAAAATGGAACTAAGGTTGTGCCATTGCATATCAATTATGTTAAACCAGATTTCCCATTTTCGGAAGAAAACGCAAGGCTTGTTTACACTTCAAGCCTGTCGCTATGTGGTTTCTAGGGTGTTCAGTGTGATTTTGCATGTTGCTATGTGGTTGCTAGGGTGTTTGGGTGGTTCACAAGGGTAGAGAGGATCTCTGATATCAGCGTTTAACATCTTAAACAAACAGCAGCTGAAAAGTCTCTTCAACTGATGCTAACAACGCAAGCGGTCCAGAAACAGATCTACAACAGAGCACTTTTCTGCACGTCTTACACAATCCCTCAGGAATGCTGGGTCTGTAGAGCCCGTCCAAACACAGGTTAGGTCAGCAGCTCGTAAAACACAGCAAACGTCAGGATGGAGAGCTCTTGCTCCTGGCGGCCACATGAAATGACACCGGCGTCCGTAATTACAGCCACGCCGTCTTGAACACACACATACACACTCGTGTTGATAGACATAGTGCGCGGGGCGCTTTGTTATAAATGCGGTCGAGCCAAACACACTGTTGATTATACTATTCAGAGACGTGTTTAGACAATGGCGTGCTTGTTTAAACTTTGTGTCAAAGAGCAGCGGGTCTCCGGTCGTTCACAGGCCTGTTCAGATCAACGAAGGCAGGGAAGAACAAGGCTTAATGCAAATAAAACAACGCAACTAACCTTATAATTGTGCAGAGTTAGTTATGATAGTACAATAAAATAATAAACACTACCCAAATAATTTACATTTACTCGATATACAAAGTGACTTATAAACAAGAAATATGACAAAGCGTTCCTAAGTGGGCAATGCCATTACAAATGGTAAAAATAGGCATTTCAAACATTGTTTGGAAGAGTACAGGAAGGGAAATGAGACACACTGAACGCATTGACAGGATTCAGTCAAGTGCTGAAGGAAAAGATGCGATTGTAGATGTTTTAGAGGCTTGGGAAGATCAAGCCACCGCTGAGGAACGGCGAAAGTAAAGGTTCTGGAAAAATTACTTTGTGGCTTTTACTAGAACTGTATAGAATATAACAAAAATCTAAATTAAACAGGCCAATAATATAATATAATATAATAATGCAGTCTTATTTAACCCACAAACCTTCATTTCTGTACTTTAAAATTGCGTTTATAAATTTAAATTGCACAATTATTGCGGTTATCTCAAATAACGAATAACCACGATCAGATGATTAATCAACAATCGCGACTAGTTTCTGGAGGGAATGTAAATCTACGATGCAAATTCATGTCACTCGATAGAAATCAAGACAAGTTGTGTGACAACCTCACCCATAAAAAAAACACAAACAAACAACAAAGATAAAAGAGAACATGACTCCAACAACATATGAGTGTTGTTTTTGGAGGTGAATTATGAGAACATTAACCTGTTAACTGTCAGTGTCCAGATAGCGGGACACTTGGCATGCTTTTTTATTGTCCCCCTCCCCCCAATCACATTTTAATAATCATCATTCGAAAGCATGAACACTCAAAATTCATCCTGTGAGAAGTATTTTGAAATGTACTTTAAAACGGGTTTGTTTTTTATATCAACTTCAAATTTGGAGCGCAACTTGGTTAGACATATGGCTTTGAATTTATAGTGATTTTAGAGTGCAAATTATTTTTGAAAATACAATATTTTATATAAAATATTATTCAGTACATTTGCTTTAGAGTAAGCTTAATCTTCTATTACATTTGTACACTATCATTTTTATGTCTAATATGTTGAGTGTCGTCGTATTTTCCAAGAGTGGTTTGGATTTGCGGTGTTTACAAAAACTCTTGGCGCGAAGGAATTGGTAAGGCAGGTGAACACACGCAGGTGTCTCCCAAAGACACAAACAATCATTGAGCTCAACTGAACTACAACACTGCAAGCCCAAACAGGCGCAAAATGGCCAGCAGCGGTTCCCACGCGACACTGCATCTCTACAGGAGAGGGTGGGACGCAACAGGTCTGACCAGATCAGACCAACACACACAATCAGACAAAACAATCATGTGTGCGGCTTCAAAGGACAGTCCAGAAAACACCTTTTGTTATTTTATAGTGGAGAAGAACAAATAATTACAGGGCAAAAGTGGTGGGAACAAGATTGGAAATGACTCAAAATAATCAAACAAGCTTCCCAAAAGCACTGCCATTGTTAAGTCAAACACATTTTATGAAGATTAACATTGACAAAAAAACGATTTCTAGCTAATGAAAACTTTTATAGCTCAGCAGAACAAGTGTAAATTAGCTTTAGAAATGTCTAGATGTTCCAAACCTGAAAACCCCAATTATTTCCAGGTTAAAAACTGACCAGCAAAAAGGTGGTTCTGACAGCGGCACACGGTTTACAGCTGGACTCGTGGCGTTGGGAACTGGTTCGGGTGGTTAGTAATTCAGAGCTGCATGCTCCTTTGAGTCTGTCAGGACGGTGAGTTATTTTAGTGCTTGACGCTCCTCCACACCCTGAGCAAGAAATGGATTCCCACATGGGAGGACTTTGGCTGATCCAGATTTAAAAGAGATGATTTCATGTATTTGCAATGGCAGACACTCATGTGTAGAGTTAGCAGTTTGACAGAACTATGACCAGTGCTGTTGTCTAGAGATCAGAGACTTGTGTAAAGCCAATACTGAACAGTAAACTAGACCATATTTAGTCATTCTGAGACAATCCTCATCAATAGCCAACAAGCCAACGCCTGATCGGTTAATAATGCATTGTTGTTTTCTTGTTTTCCAACATTCATTCATTCATGCCATAGCAGCAGCACAGGCTATTTTAATTGCAAAAGTAAGAGTAGAAAACAAAGGTCCTATATGGAATCTTCATCAATCATATGCAGAACCAGAGGTTCTTCGTTTTAATGAACTATTGTTTTCATTCAATTTTAAATACATTTTATGAAATAAACTAATTGTAAACATTTATCACTAGAAAAAAGGGAAAAACCCTATTAAACAAACGTATTATGCAATAATTTAAAGGGATAGTTCACACAAAAATGAATGTTGGTAACCAAAAAATTGATGGGCCCCATTGATTTCTATGGAAGTCAATGAGGCCCATAAACTGTTTGGTTTCCAACATTCTTCAAAATATCTTCTTTTGTGTTCAGCAGAAGTATGAACTTATACAGGTTTGGAACAACTTGAGGGTGAGGAAATTATGACAATTTTCATTTTTGGGTGAACAATCCCTTTAAGACATTCACTTTTATGGCATAAAGTGTTCTTTAATATTGAGTCAAGAACCCTATGATTCTACATAGAACCCCATTGATTGTTTTCTCTTTTCAAAGAGTGTAGACACTGCATTATCCATTAACAATGGCTGTAGATTTGGGAAAATGTCTGTTTACCAGCCATTCGGTCTCAAAATGTCCAAATACTGGTTAATTAATGGGAATGGGAATGGGAATGGTTGGTTAATACAGCATTACTGGTTAATCATTGGTTGAAACGGCACTAGCACTGGTCAAGTTTGTGTGTGTGTGTGTATGTGTGTGAAAAACCCTTGAGAAAACACATCTGCAACAGACCATTAGCACCCAAACGGCAGACAGAGAGCAAGGCAACCGCTGGGCCGTTCCCATGATCCCAAACACATCAACAAAACCCCAAACACGATGACCCCCGCAGCTGCTCGCCATCTCACAGGCTAAAGAAAAAGAGGGTCCTAAGAGAACAATTCTAGAGGAGTTCTAAAAGAGAGTGCTAGAGGTTCTAGAGTTCTAAAAGAGAGTTCTAGAGGTTCTAGAGTTCTAAAAGAGAGTTCTAAAAGAGAGTTCTAAAAGAGAGTTCTAAAAGAGAGTTCTAAAAGAGAGTTCTAGAGTTCTAAAAGAGAGTTCTAGAGTTCTAAAAGAGAGTTCTAGAGTTCTAAAAGAGAGTTCTAAAAGAGAGTTCTAAAAGAGAGTTCTAGAGTTCTAAAAGAGAGTTCTAGAGTTCTAAAAGAGAGTTCTAAAAGAGAGTTCTAGAGTTCTAAAAGAGAGTTCTAGAGTTCTAAAAGAGAGTTCTAAAAGAGAGTTCTAGAGTTCTAAAAGAGAGTTCTAAAAGAGAGTTCTAAAAGAGAGTTCTAAAAGAGAGTTCTAAAAGAGAGTTCTAAAAGAGAGTTCTAGAGTTCTAAAAGAGAGTTCTAAAAGAGAGTTCTAAAAGAGAGTTCTAGAGTTCTAAAAGAGAGTTCTAGAGTTCTAAAAGAGAGTTCTAGAGTTCTAAAAGAGAGTTCTAAAAGAGAGTTCTAGAGTTCTAAAAGAGAGTTCTAAAAGAGAGTTCTAGAGTTCTAAAAGAGAGTTCTAGAGTTCTAAAAGAGAGTTCTAAAAGAGAGTTCTAAAAGAGAGTTCTAGAGTTCTAAAAGAGAGTTCTAGAGTTCTAAAAGAGAGTTCTAGAGTTCTAAAAGAGAGTTCTAGAGTTCTAAAAGAGAGTTCTAAAAGAGAGTTCTAAAAGAGAGTTCTAAAAGAGAGTTCTAAAAGAGAGTTCTAGAGTTCTAAAAGAGAGTTCTAGAGTTCTAAAAGAGAGTTCTAGAGTTCTAAAAGAGAGTTCTAAAAGAGAGTTCTAAAAGAGAGTTCTAAAAGAGAGTTCTAAAAGAGAGTTCTAAAAGAGAGTTCTAAAAGAGAGTTCTAGAGTTCTAAAAGAGAGTTCTAGAGTTCTAAAAGAGAGTTCTAAAGGTTCTAGAGTTCTAAAAGAGAGTTCTAAAGGTTCTAGAGTTCTAAAAGAAAGTTTTTGCAGTGATGCCACAGAAGAAAAATTTTTGGTTCCCTAAACCCTTCAACCTTGCGTCGCTGCACTAATGCATCAAACTGAACAGCAAAGGATGAAAACGCCACAGAGAATGATGGGAAATGTAGTTTTATGGTAGTTTTGTTCATAAACCATCTTTGTTGCAGTCGATGAACATGTAATTATGATCTGCTTACGCCGTGACTCTTTAATGCTAGACTTGAGTTTGCCCAGTTAATGTTTTCCACAATTACAACATGTGGTGTCGTTCATCTGGTAAATACAGTCATTAGGCCCTCTTCTGCTCGACCACCCATCAACGCTCCAGCATTCCCTGCGTTTATCAGCTTTATCAGAGCGCTTGAGTTATTCCACCCGTTCCTTTCCCTATTTCTTTCACTTCTGCTGTTTTACCCCATCCTTCTCTCCCAGAACGGGTCGCACCCTTTTTCTCAGAAGACACACAGTGCTTCTGATGAAGATACTGAACAAAAACCACAAGCGTTTCTCAATCAGACTGTATGGCGTAACCTGGTACATTTTATGCATTCATTCATATTCCTACACGCATCAAAAACATTATGTCTGGAATCACATCTAAATCCATTCAGATGAATCCAAAAATCAGTTGTTGTGTATCTTTTGCTGTGGACTTTAAACTAAATGGACTTTAAATTTATGTGGATATACAAAAAAACGCGGTCTCAGAGCAGTTCACAATCAATGAATACCATGCATTTATGACAATAGATCGCTTATGACCTACTAGAGCTGCTCGAATAAAGGGTCATGAAACCAAATTTTCTGAGATTTTAACAGAAGGAGGTGTGTTGAACATCATGGAACACCATCTGTTAGTTTTTGATGTGGGAGAAAACTAGTTAATTTTAAACCTTTTTGCTCCATTTTCAACTTCCTGGTTTAAATTCGTCTTCATGTCAACGTCATAGGCTGTGACGTTTTCTCGTACTATAGTACGCAGATGACTCATCGGTGTCTCATAATTATTCATGAGACTGCGTGTCTTTATCCAATGAGAAGACGCGTTGCTTAATTCATGACAGCACGCATTGATAGCCATTTTCCTCTGACTGGCGCTTCAAACAGCGAGACCGCATACAGTTAGTGAGAGATGCATTAATGGATCAAAAAACGATTTCCCACTTTGTATGAGTGTCTGCGTTGCCTACGTTCTCTTCAATAGATCCTGAGTCTTCACACAAACACGATTCATCCACACTGTGAGTGTAACCGCTCTTTACGGCCATTTAACCGACCAAATGGCATGTAAAACTGCGCAAAATAAGCCTCAAAAGTTATCAAAGTTATGCAACAGCGTGTTCATATATATTTTCGATGCAGAGAACAAATTGCGAATGGCTGTGCATTTAATTGTGCATTGAATTATAGCTGTCACAGGATATATGTATTTGTGTAACAGTGAGCTTACAAAGCCATGTGTATATTGTGTTGCTGGTAATTTGCAGCATGCATTTGTGGGTTTTAATGAGAGCGAAATCAAATTGCCTGAATCAGAAGCCGTTGCTGTGCTGTCAGTCTCCCCTCCACTCCGCCGCTAAACCACGGCCACTTTTATAGCATTTTTCAAAACTGTGGTGAGAACTGACTGCTGCTGAAACGGGGTTTCATGACCTTTTAATCGTTAAAAGATCGCAATCTTGATTCAAACACCCACGCAAACTTATTCCTAAATGACAACTATTCGCCTGTGTCTATTTAACCTTTGACAAAACCACAGCAGAACATTCAGATCTGTGTTGGCGCTGCCGCTGAGCCAGAGAGAGCCGTTGTCATGTATATGTGTGAAACAGCTTCACAAACAGTCCTTTCAACCACACAGTATCAGTATTTCTGTGATACAATAATTCAGATTAACACAGAGGTTCTGGGATAAAAGTTTATAGTTCGGATATAGGCCTAAACACTGATGTCTATGGTAGCGATCAAAATAGAGTGAATCACCTTTTGAAAGTAACTTGATGCTTCAAATGACATTTGTATCAATTACATCATTACACCAGTAGGTGGCGACAAGTGATTGTTAAAAATGTATTTGTTTAAAATGTATTCACTCAAGAGATTCGTTCAATAGCGCTGATTTATCCAGTAATGAAACATGTATTTATGAGTGAATCCTTGAATCATTCAAGAGATTCGTTCAAAAGCGCTGATTCATCCAGTAATGAAACACGTATTTATGAGTGAATCATTGAATCATTCAAGAGATTCGTTCAAAAGCACTGATTCATCCTGTAATGAAACACGTATTTATGAGTGAATCATTGAATCATTCATTCAAGAGATTTGTTCAAAAGCGGCGATTCATCCTGTAATGAAACACGTATTTATGAGTGAATCATTGAATCATTCATTCAAGAGATTCGTTCAAAAGCGCCGATTCATCCAGTAATGAAACATGTATTTATGAGTGAATCGTTGAATCATTCAAGAGATTCGTTCAAAAGCGCCGATTCATCCAGTAATGAAACACGTATTTATGAGTGAATCATTGAATCATTCATTCAAGAGATTCGTTCAAAAGCGCTGATTTATCCTGTAATGAAACACGTATTTATGAGTGAATCATTGAATCATTCATTCAAGAGATTCGTTCAAAAGCGCCGATTCATCCAGTAATGAAACATGTATTTATGAGTGAATCATTGAATCATTCATTCAAGAGATTCATTCAAAAGCGCTGATTCATCCAGTAATGAAACACGTATTTATGAGTGAATCATTGAATCATTCAAATTCAGATTAATAAAACATTTTAAATAGGCATTTTGTCAGAACCTCTAGTAAACTGCATGTTTTTCTTTAAGTTGTCTGTTCAGAATCGCGGGACAATCGTGATCTCTTTTGGAAACAAAAATATTGCGACCTACTGTTGATGAATTATGACCATGTTTACTTTATGGTGTTTATATTGCAATATGTTTTAGATGGTTGTAAGAAAGCATATTTTATCTACTTTTATTTACATTTCAAAATAAGAGTCCCGCTGTATTTCAGGCTAATGTGAAATGATTGCACTTCCTCGTGAAATCATAGTAAGTGTCTGATAAGGGCATTAAATCACAGAGGTGTAAAATATGAAGAAGAGAGGGAGTTTGACACAGATCCGTCTGACACACTTGAGTCTCCTGGCGCTTCTGTCAGTCTAATTTTACCCGTCCTTCCCTACGACTCGCCTCAGAGCAAACTAACCATCTCATGTGATCTTTGATTCACTCTAGAATATGAATCTAGTCATTGAAACGGACAAAGATCACAATTCACCCCAAAATCAAATGAAAAAAATACTAAATTATAATACAAAAAAATACATTCTTGCTTCAAGATGTTTTGCGTTGTGAGATTAATATTTCACTCTATTACAGCAAAACAATATTGTGCAACAATTCATTTAAATCACCATGATTTGAGTCATAATGTGCAAATACTTAACTTGTTTTTTTTTCCATTAAGGATTTGGGGGTTAAATGTGTTATGAAAATAGCATCACAACGCAAAACATCTTAATAGTCCTTCAGTTCTTCATGCAAATTAAAATTAAAAACACTTAAAGGCACAATATGTAATTTTTCGCTACTAGAGGTCACCATTTCAAAACAAAGGCATAGCTTGACGACGCCTTGATGTTATAATGTTACTCTGTGCGTTCGCTCGGCGCTACTATGAGACACTTGTTCACACTGCAGTGAGCGAGATCATATCAGGCATGGTAAAACATGGTACTCGCGGTAAATCAAGAACACCAGATCTAAACAATAAGACTAACTGTGTTGAGCTGGAGAACAATGATTAGTTTCTGTCCATGAATGATCCAAACAGTTGCTCACCTGTCTAATAAAACACACCATATATTAAAGCGGCTTTGGTGTTTCCATGGTTTCTACAAAATAAAACCGAGGGTAACGCGGGTATGATGTCACTGTGTTAAATGTGTCCTGGTTAAAATCGCTTATTTCTCTGGATTTAAACATTCTTGGAAACATTTGAGATAATGCAAGTACACAAGTCAACAACATATATAACATTGATCTAGTGGTTTTGGGATATTTTAATCCCAAAAATCTTACATACTGTGCCTGTAATGTATAATTCATGTTTTAATTTTGGGGTAATAGCTTTTTTAAATAGTTTTTTGTTTCTGGATTGGTTAAAGTACCAGAACACGGATGCAAACAGGTGTTTTGGGGTGTTTTTTTTTACATTATAAAACTCTTTCTAGAAGCTTTAACTCATGATTAATTGTGATTAACTACAGAAAGAGAGAGAGAGATGCAAAAGTGATGCAACACACGTCTAATCCAGACCACATTTGTGTCTTTAGATCACTGCATCCTGACTGAAGGTCTCCGAGGAAAAACACGCAAACGCTCCAGTTGCCAGTTAAAATATAACGGAATGTTCTGCTTTCCGTGTTCGGCAGAGAGAGAGAGAGAGAGAGACACACACACCCGTCTATCAGCACGATCCTGCGGAATCCCTCCAGCCAATCAGACGAGAGCTGCTCATCTCGTATTCACCTTACATTTACATATTAAACAGCCACACCCATACAGCCATCACAGGTGTACACAACACACCTTCTGTGGTACATATATGACAGACACTTTTATACAATAATACAGTCGTTCAGGATCATTCGATTCTCATCCTGAACCTAAAGACTTATGAGAGAGAGAGAGAGAGAGAGAGAGAGAGAGAGAGACGGAGGGAGAGAGAGACGGAGGGAGAGAGAGACGGAGGGAGAGAGAGACAGAGAGAGAGAGAGAGAGAGAGAGAGACAGAGACAGAGACAGAGACAGAGACAGAGAGAGAGAGACAGAGAGACAGAGACAGAGAGACAGAGAGACAGAGAGAGAGAGAGAGAGAGAGAGAGAGAGAGAGAGAGAGACAGAGAGAGACAGAGAGAGAGAGAGACAGACAGAGAGAGAGAGAGAGAGAGAGAGAGAGAGAGAGAGAGAGAGAGAGAGAGAGAGAGAGAGAGAGAGAGAGACAGAGAGAGAGACAGAGAGACAGAGAGACACAGAGAGAGAGAGACAGAGAGACACAGAGAGAGAGAGAGACACAGAGAGAGAGAGAGAGAGAGAGAGAGAGAGACACAGAGACACAGAGAGAGAGAGAGAGAGAGAGAGAGAGAGAGAGAGACACAGAGAGAGAGAGAGACACAGAGAGAGAGAGAGAGAGAGAGAGAGAGAGAGAGAGAGAGAGAGAGAGAGAGAGAGAGAGAGAGAGAGAGAGAGAGAGAGAGAGAGAGAGAGAGAGAGAGAGAGAGAGAAAATGGTGTAAGACAGGAAACCATAAACAAAGAAAAAGGAAATGACAAAGAAGGAAAAGTATTTGCCACCCGAGGACCTGCCCGTCTGAGTTTGTCAAATGATATATGATGATGATGATGATATAGAAATGCATTATATAATAAAGAAAATATTATTTCTATAATGTGCACTGATTGCTGACATTTATAAAAATATATTTTTTTTTGCTGAAAAATGTATATATACACATATTAATAATACATATGCATTATAATAAACAACATGAAGATTATTTAATTTAAAAGTATTTTAAATTTTAAAGTATTTGTAGTTGAATGTATAATTAGAACATAAATTACATTACACAAACAATAATAAAACAAAAATAAAACAAACATTTTAATAATAATAATAATCAATATAAATATGTACTATATAATAAAATAATACATTAGAAAATCGAATCTATTTTATAAACACATGCATTTATTTATATGAATGTAAATTAATTTTATTCATTCATAATTAAAAATAAATAAAAATAAAAAGAATTAATTTTTTATATCCACCCTAATATGTTTTATATATATATACACATTCATTAATTTAATGAGTTAAATTTTGTTTATAATTACTTTAATTTATTGATAATTATATTTATTTAACAACAATACGTATAAATATATTGCACAACAGTACATATACTTATAATTATATTAAATATAATAAAAAAAACTAATATTTTTATTTGCACATTCATTTATTGATTAGGCACCTAGTGGCCGGGTTGATTTTGCAGTGATGGCCTGAGATATACAGAGTCGCATCAGGGGCACAGAAGCAGATTAACATCAGTTCATCTCTGACTGCAGTGAGTAAATATTTATGAGCGTCTTTATCTGTAAAGCCTGTCGCTTTCACCTTATCTCACTCTGCTTATCTGCGCTTGATGACGCCACGCCCAATGAAATCAAAGCTCAAAGTCCAGCTGTAAACAGACCCTGACCCGTCCCGCCCAGACCAGGACAAAACCAGCCGAGCTTAATGAAACCCCTGATCCGGCTCCAGGGAACATCCAGAACGGGCTCTCCCTGTGAAGACAGACGCAGTTTATTCTGAGCCACCGTCATTTCTGCAACAGGAAGTGACATCATGAGCCTGGCAATCAGCCAATCGGCAGGCGGAATGAGTCTGCAGCGCATCATAACGCAGTCATGCGCTGAACGACACAGACGATGGCCTTTATTCACATGTTAATGCCACAGCAAACAACCAGGACGAGGCTCACTGTTTGTCTGCTCTCATTTCCTGCGATTGTTGCGTTCTCCTACTACGCAGGTGCATTGTGGGAAGGGCCGTTCGATAGGAAAGAAAAGAAAACCGGAAAAGGAGGATGAGGAGAAATGGTTTGGACACTCACGAAATGTAAGAAACGAGACGAGCTTCATTTTTCCCATTCATTTGCTGAAAAAGGATTTAAAAAACAAGAACGTGATATTATTTCACCTAAAATGATCATTAACCCCAAGCCTGTAGGACTTCCTCTCTTTTTTGGGACATAAAAGCAGATGTTTTGAAGAACACTGTGGTCGAAACGGCTTTGACTTTCATTATATGGACAACAACAACAAAAAAACACTCATTCTTCAAAATATCTTCTTTTGTGGTCCATTGAGTTAGTCATAAACGTACATGATTTATTATTTATTTAATTTTAAATGATACATTATTTTTATACTTTTTTTTTACTAATTTAATAAAATATTTATTTTTTATAGTATTTATTTTATAATAATAAAATATAATACATATAAATTAATAATAAATATAAACATTTATTATTATATTAAACAATTAATAAATTAGTCAAACTCTAAAACATACAGAAAGAGTCAAATAATCAGCAAAGACAAAAACACACATGATATTTTTGAAAAATAATCATAACTAACCATAAATAATAAACATAACACTGAGACAAATGTTCCACTTAAGTCATTTGTTTATTAATAATAAATATGCATTAATTTATTATTTTTTATTATTTTAATTTAATATATTCATCAATTTATATAATTCTTATTTTTAATAATTTATTATTAATGTATTTAATCATTCATTTAGAAATAAATTAATATTTATTTAATAATAATAATACAATATAAAATACATAAAGTTATTATAATAATGAATAAATATAAAAATATAGTATTATATTTATTATAATAATTTATCAAATTATCAGCAAAGACCACACAGAAACAGACATGTTATTTCTAAAAAAGTATAAATATTAAACATAATTAACATTCTTCTCAATATCTTCCGTGTCCTCCTGAGCATAAAGCAAGTGACACGAGGGTCAGTAAACGATGTCAGAATGATCATTTTAAGGTCAACCAACCCTTTAATGAGCTATGCATCCCATGAAGCACTGCAAATGATGTAATCCCATAAAACAACGAAGCTCTATGGAGAGAAACAATGGGATCTGACTGCAGAAAACAGAGGAAAGACAGGACAAGATGAGAGGAAACGACATGAATCACGGCGGAGATTAGAGGGCTAGGTGGATGACATCACACAGGCGAGACATGGCGTTCACGATCACTCATCAGACCTCGCACCTGAACATGACCTCACACCAGCTGCGTCCATCAAACCCTGCGGCCACCCGCATGCTTTACCCACAATGCCACGGGCTCTGAATGCAGGGTAAACAACGCCTGAAGTCCTGCAAGTCCACACCTGTTCATCACTGCAGTTCTCCTGTAGATTAACATCTATCCGCCTGCGGCCATTTTCCCTGCACTGATCCCAGAAAAGCCAACACAAACACCTTTTAAGAACGCAAATCTCCCATTGAGTTATGAAAACATTACTTCGGACTGATCTCTGAACATTCAACGTGTTTTAAGCGAACATTCCATTTTGCAAACTGTTAATTCTCTGAACATTCTAAAACTAGTAACATTTTAAAAAAAAAACGTTAGACGAACTTCCAAATAAAACATTCCATGGATGATGTATAGATACTGTTTTTGTGCTAACGCTTTGCGAACATGATAACATTAAATGAACGTTCTATTAGCGCTACTGAAAGAACGTTTGTTCATGACTTTGAGAGAACGTTCCCTGTTAGCTGGAGCGCTCACTCTCAGGAAACACAGTCGTTTAACTCGCGAGTCTCCTGAGGAAACGTGCACGCAGAAAGACATTCACACAAACTCTTTATGAGATCCACAACAGCCGACAGAAGTCAGGGCTCCAGACTAACATTAGAGAGTTCTACAGATGGTGGCGCTGGAGGAAATCATAAAATTGCATTTGTTTTGCTAATAAGTGCAGTTACTAATAATATGAAATGTTTGTTTAATGGAAAGTAACAGTGAAGTACTGAGCTTGAACTGATATGCAGATAAAATTAACTTTTAATAACAACATCGTTTGTATACATTACATTATTAAATGTATTATTGTTCTTCTTTAGTCTCAAACTGAACTGACCGACAGCTTCAGTGATTATAAAAGGAGCTCTTTACTTGTTTTCTGGGTAATTCAGTCACAACTCAAAGAGATGTTTTTCATGAGACTTCCTACTTTTCCATATATTAGGGAGTGGAAATGGCTATTAAGTCAATACGTGCTCCTCTGCCGACATCTACAGGTTATAGTGGTCATTTCATGTCTTTTTAAAATAAAAGTGCTTGTCTGCCACAAAGTGGTAGCCTGGATGCCGGCCGAAGTTAGCCCCGCCCACAACATCAGGTCGGGAAGTCATATTCGCTAACAAAGTGGCCTACACCTTTAATCTTTTAATTTTACAAACCATTGCATTAAAAATAACATTCAAATTGGGTTATATTTAGAGCTTGAAAAGTGCTGGAAAAGTGTGAAGCACTTGAAAATGTACACTAAAAAATGCTGGGTTAAAAACAACCCAAGTTGGGTTAAAAAAAAATGGACAAACCCAGCAATTTAAGCAAACCTTTAACCCAACCGCTAGGTTTAAAACAACCCAAATGTTGGGTTTGCCCATTTTCAACCCAACTTGGATTGTCTATAATGTAAAAAAAACAAAAAACATTTGACTATTTCTGCCACAATCCCATGTGGTGTTACTACAGTAAATCATGGTGAATGTTGGTGGTTTGCGACTGAAACCCCTGATCTTCGCTCATGGCTCATGTTTCCCCTGGTCTCCACGTCAGCGCTGTTTGATCTGATATCTGTGGTTTATAACAGAGAATTCCCACTAGGTCTCGCAGTATCGATGTTATGAAATCTGTGGTGAATTCAAACGTTTTCTCACTGGATCGCCGGCGCTGTGTCGTAACGGTGCCGCGTGATGGAGATCGGCCCGTGTGTGAGCTTGCGCTGTCTATTATTGTTATGAGTTTATAAACGGTCCGCACAGCTCAAATGAGAAGCGCGGTTCCGCTCCGCTTTTGCGTCGTTTTATGTTTCTCGTACGGAACAGAAATGCCAGCTCTTCAGTAGACCTTTAGTCGCACCAACAGGAAAAAAGGTCACAAAATACAATCATTTGGTCGCAGTCTGGAGCTCTGGAAGTATAGTTCAATCCAATTAGTATTACTAATGAATGCAACAAGGAACTCGTCGAGACTG
>CM077196.1:2975326-3120326 GCA_039654625.1 Rhinogobio ventralis
ACAGAGAGCTAGCGAGAGGAGGAGAGCGCGGTGGGGGCGTGGTCTATTGTTTCAGAGCGGAAGAGGTGTTGAGTTTCTATTCCGTCATTCCTTCACCTTCAGCCCTGTTGCGTGTCGCTCGCAGGTCTCAGTACCGCAAACAACACGCCTTTCAGCAGCACATGCACCTCACGGACACTTCCCAGTCAACTGTGGATGTGGAGCTTTTTTTATATAGCAATAAAGTTGAAATAAAAATAACTTTATAGGCATATTAAAAAAAATAATAATCACAGCAACTAATTAAAATATGATAGCCTATCTCAATGATAGGCTACTAAAATAACACTGAACCCGCACGTCTCTTTTGAGAGGAAGTGCTTGTGGCTGATGATGTCATGTGATGATGTCATGTGCGGTCGGGTAATGGCAGGCTGTCATTGGTGGGCTGGAGTTCTGCTGGATGACATCATGCGGCGAGATTGAAGAACCGCAGCGCAGATGTTTGAGGAAGACAGTGACGTCATGAAAGAGAGATGCCCTAGCAGAATTTAAGAGCCCTAGTCTAGAATAAACATCTGCTATAATATAATAACACAATAAAAGTAAAAGTAAATAAATCTGGGTCTGGATGGAGTTTGAGCTGCGAAAGCGAAAAGTGTGTTGCTGATGTCACTGACAGGCCGTTATGAGATGACGTAAAACACACCTGGAGAATTGCATCATCACTGCACTGCAATTAGAGAAAAAAAAAAAGGCATTTGCGACCGACCGTAACCGGTTTCAGGCACGCAGCTTTCCCATGTCCAGATGACAGACAGGTACATGCATTAACCCCACAGTAGTTATTTAGGTTAGGAATCCTTCAGTTAAAAAGAGCCTCGGGCTGAACTAAAACAAGACCTGCCTCTCTGGAGATTCACACGTGCTCCACAAACACAGATTATCTCATATATATATATACACCAATCAGGCATAACATTATGACAGGTGATTATCTCTTCATCACGGCACCTGTTAGTGGGTGGGATATATTAGGCAGCAAGTGAACATTTTGTCCTCAAAGTTGATGTGTTAGAAGCAGGAAAAATGGGCAAGCGTAAGGATTTGAGCGAGTTTGACAAGGGCCAAATTGTGATGGCTAGACGACTGGGTCAGAGCATCTCCAAAACTGCAGCTCTTGTGGGGTGTTCCCGGTCTGCAGTGGTCAGGATCTATCAAAAGTGCTCCAAGGAAGGAACAGTGGAGAACCGGCGACAGGGTCATGGGCGGCCAAGGCTCATTGATGGAAATATTAAATAATAACCCCATTAATTATGATACTTATTCAATTGAAAAATGATAACACCAGTAACTCGGGGCCTTCCGTGCCAATTCTGTGTGGCTCATCTTACCCCAATGGCCTACTTGTATCTTTTTTTTTTACTTCAAAATAAAAACTTTTACTGCACAAATCCCTCATTAACAAACAGACACAAAAAACTTTGATATTCAACATAATACACTACTTTCCAGAGACACAAAATTAGATCAATTAACCTCAAAACTGTTTTGACTGATTAAATCTCACACAATTGATATTCAGATGACAAAATTAAAAGTAGCGTCAAAAGTGCTGAGGTGAGATTTTGTGTAAATGTATGGTATAATATATCAACACCAGCCAACAGTCCGAGTTAAATATTGTACAGTTGCTTTATTCATAATTCCACTTGACTAGTTGGTTATATTACAGTTTATATGAGTTAAAGTCTAAACAAAACCAATCCCATGCATCCTGCACAAAATTCACAGTCATACCCAAAAAAAAGAAAGAAAAGCAAACAGAGACGTCTGTAATCATCACACACTTTCACATTAGTAGGCATTCAGGTGTGAAGCGAGAGGAAGGTCGCCCTCGCGTGGACCGGATGAGTCGATCAGTTCTCCTTCAGCGGCTGAATGAGGTCCGAGAACACTTTACTACGTTTCTACCGCGGTAAACACGGTACACTGCCCCTCTAAAAAGCACATGACAACACAGACACAGTTAATGAGAGCAGGAGAGGTGGTGAAGCCAAGACGTTCCGGGTCGCAGTTGTCTGTGTTTGTGATTAGATGTAACGGAGGTGGGCGGGGCTAGAGGGGCGGTGACTGACAGCTTCACTGTCCAATCAGCTTCTCCACAAAAGAATCCAGCTGGTCTTCATCTTTGATGCCCACAAACTGGTCGATGACATCACCGCCCCGCATGGCGATCACCGTGGGAACGGCCGACACCTACACAGCACATCAGGAACAATCAGCATCCAATAATAATCGGAGGAATCATTCGCATGTGCTGTCGAGATTCATTTCCTTTTATTTTTGTTTGACGTACGAGTAATCAGCGGTCAATAATCAGAAACATCTGACTGCCGTGATTGACCAATCAGAATCAAATATGCCAGAGAAATAATAACAGACATTTGGGAAAACACACTGTAGAGAAATGAAGTGTATTTCTATACATCACTGAAGTTTATCATGTGAAAATACAATGAATTTATGTAGCTTTTATTTCTTTTATTTGAATTAGTTTTATTTGATATTTTCTGATTTCATTTTTATTTTAGTTCAAGTTTTAGTCATTTTGTTTCCCTGATTTTATCATTTGTCTATAAAGTTTTTATTATTATTTGTATTTGAGGGTTAGTTTTAGTTATTTTAACTTGAGGTAAACTGCCTTGAAAACTACAGTGAAGCTAAATTAAACATTTTGTTTGTAATACAAGTAATAAAAGTGTTTATGTTTTATGTTTTTTTCCGAGCCCCCAGTCTCGTACTAGTGTTATTTTTAGTAATAATAATAATATACTAAGAGTATATATTAATATATAAAAAATTATATATGCAGTATGCGATGGAATATAATAGATTCTACTGCATGGTTAAAATAAAATATAAAATAAAACAGTAAAAAAAAACTGAATGAGTGCAATGAAAGTAGTAAAATAAAATATTAAATTAAAGATAAGAAACAGTAGAAAATCGAATGAATGTAATGTTGGAAATAGTAATATTAATATACTAGGAGTATATATTAACATTTTAAATTCACTTTTATTTTAGCTTTTTTTTAGTCATTTGTTTTTTAGTCAAATTGTTTTGTGCTTTTGCCATTTATTAATATTAATATTATTATAATATTATTTTGTCAATATTATATTATTAATATATTATTATTTTAGCAGTTTTAGTTCAGTGTTTTGCATACTAAAAAATAAGTGACAAAACCAAAAAACAAAAATCCGGTTAAACTTATTTCAGTTAGTCGCCAAGGCAACATTTCTAATTTCCGTTGTTTTAACCTATTTTTATTTCCCCTCTCTCTATATTCAACAGTGAGGGTTAATAAGCCCGTGTCGTACCCCGTACTCGATGGCGAGGTCTGTGTGTTCATCGATGTCCACTTTGGCCATGGCGACGCGGCCCTTCTGTTTGGCGATGGCCTTCTCCAGCCGCGGGCCGAGGATTTTACAGGGACCGCACCATCTACAACACAAACACACACCGATCTGATTATCTGCCACGAAATCCACTGTAAATCAAACTTCATTCAGCATCACATATTTACAAATCACAGAGAACTATAATCAGACTGCTGTGAACCGCACAGAAACTGACCTGAGATCAGCTGACACGATCTCTGAACGAACACAAACCGTGTGTCGTTGGACTCGGCAAGGATTCAGGAGATAAAAAAAGTTACTCCCGTGAAAATAAGTCGACCACACCCAAAGTTATAAGCATTTGAAAAAATAAATTATCCACTAGGTGGCGCTGTTTCGAAACTTCTCAGGCTCTTTCAGGGCATCGTGGTGATGACCCATACCGAGTTTCGTAACAATCCGTTCATGTGTTCATAAAATACAGCATTTTAGCAAATAATTCAAAATGGCCGATGTGGTAAAATTGGATATCAGTCAACTTTTTCGTATATCTCTAGACCAGTAGGTGGCGCTGCGCCGGAACGCTGCATGTTGCCTCAGGTCATGCTTGTGATGACATGTACCAAGTTTGGTTTTAATACAATAAAGTGCATTTTTGCAACTGCTACGTACAATTTGTTTGCGCGTTGTTTGCGAACGGTTGAACGGATCAACTTGAATTCCATAACTTTTTGTCGGCATTGTCTGAAGATGATCTGGTTCAATTTTCGTGAAAATCAGAGCAACGGCCTAGGAGGAGTTCGAAAAAGTAGGTTTTTGCGATAATTCAAAATGGCGGGAAAATATTCATGACGGAAAATGACGTCATAGGGTGCAATCAAATTGTCTTGAGCCAAGGAATCAGAGGACAAAAGACCTTCTAGCCCTTATGGTTCAAAAGTTATTAGCATAAACATGAGTGAAACTTTGGACAGGTGGTGGCGCTAGAGAAATCGAGTCAGAGACTCCAAATTTGCTACGGTGACAGCTCAGACTGTCCTCTATGAGTGTGCCAAATTTCACAACTTTTTAACCATACGGTTCTATGGGCTGCCATAGACTCAAGAGCGGAAGAAGAAGAAGAAGAACGCCAACCTTCGGTGCTTGGCCCCTAATAATGCCTAAACATTGCATTTATGTTGTGCAACTTAACTTTCAAGTTTCAGCTTCAGCTCAGTTACCTTCCTGTCCACTCATTCATATAAGCCTTCACTGTCTTCTGAAGGCTTTGTGGCTTTTGTAAGAGGCAAAAATGAGTGGACAGGAAGGTAACTTGAAACAAGAAGAGTGAGAAGAGTGAGATGCGTGGATCAGCTCTAACGTCACCGGATCCCCTGTAAAAACACGCACATGATTTTCTCTGGTTTAGATCCGCACCCCATCGTCACATTACAATTATTCAAATTCTCAGTGTTAAGCGCGATGCTATCGTAACATATTAGCTACACTGAAGTAGGTTGCTTTAAAAAAATCTTCTTTGGTGAAATTACATTTCTTAAATAACCAAAACTAGGGATGCGCCGATCTGATACTCAGTATCGGCATCGGCTCCGATATGCCATTATTTGCCGGATCGGGTATCGGTCAGACAGGACCGATCCAAATCCGATACTGTGCGTATAATATTCTGTTATTGTTAAGCCCCAGTGCCCCACAATAAAGCATCATCAACTCTTCTTCGTGCACTATATCATAAGTGTTCTGAAGCCATCCCATAGCTTAATGTGAGGTACAGATGAATATTTAAGTCATTAAATTCAAGTTCACGTGAATGTTTCACTCTGCATCTGTCAGTCATTCTCCACTCAGCTTTAAACTGTGTGTCGTGTTCGGTTACGACAGTCAACACAATGAAACTCTCTCCAAGATGATTCAGCGTTCCTGTTATTATGCTTGATCTGTAGATAACGCTCTATGGTTTCACATAAAATGGCTGGAGTTTATTGCTGTAAATCGTGTTACTTTCTCCCGGGTGTGTGTTAGATCACAACACTGGACTAAAGATTGTTTTGTTCTTCACACACGGTAACTGAAATTTTTAACTGTTAAAAGAAACGACTCAATAAAATATTGCATAGATAGATACACTACGCATCGATATCTCTTCCCTTTGTGTTTTGTGCCGCTCTGTATCGGAGCCTTTCGTATTTTAATACTTTTGCGCAATGAAAGATTATTAATAGCCTTTCTTGTTCTGCTCTATCTATAATATATTGCTGCCTCATTACTGCGCTATACATTTAAAATGTAATTTCTTAGTATATAGGCCCTATTTCTATAAATATATTTACTTGTTTTTCATGAATGTATTTTACAACAGTGTAACATTTTACCAGATTTAGTGCTACACTTACTCAATTAAGTAAGCTGCTGAATTATCCACTAATCTAGTTTATAGCAGTATTTTTGTCATAGATTGTGATTATATATTTTTGTAATTTGTTGTTTTTCTTGATAATGAAGTTGCCTGTATTTAGTAGATTGTGTTTAACACACAAAAGAGTGATTATCAGTTCAACACACTGAGGTATAGAAATTCTACACTGAATTTTTAAACAAAACTGTGCTGTATCGGATCGGTATCGGCCGATACTCAGAATTTTTTGTTATCGGATCGGTTCTGAAAAAATGGTATCGGTGCATCCCTAATTCAAACCAGGGGTCGACAACCTATAGCACATGAAGGAGTAACCGTGAGGAACGGAGGAACGTGAGCGAAAGGAGAGATGTTTATTTAATTCAGATAAAGTACATCACACATACAGATCTACATTTTGAGCTAATCATAGTAACACAGCTTGTTTTATTAAGTTAGGAGCTATAAATATGATTAAAGTGTGAGATTTAAAGTGAGCACGCAGCTCTGAAAGCAGGAGCGCACACAACAGTTACAGCTCGTTGTGCTATTTGTTGCGCTTAGCTTTGAGAACATTTTAATGGTGTATTTCTGAGATATCAAGTCCCATTAAACATTTCACATATACACTCACCTAAAGGATTATTAGGAACACCATACTAATACTGTGTTTGACCCCCTTTCGCCTTCAGAACTGCCTTAATTCTACGTGGCATTGATTCAACAAGGTGCTGAAAGCATTCTTTAGAAATGTTGGCCCATATTGATAGGATAGCATCTTGCAGTTGATGGAGATTTGTGGGATGCACATCCAGGGCACGAAGCTCCCGTTCCACCACATCCCAAAGATGCTCTATTGGGTTGAGATCTGGTGACTGTGGGGGCCATTTTAGTACAGTGAACTCATTGTCATGTTCAAGAAACCAATTTGAAATGATTCCAGCTTTGTGAAATGGTGCATTATCCTGCTGGAAGTAGCCATCAGAGGATGGGTACATGGTGGTCATAAAGGGATGGACATGGTCAGAAACAATGCTCAGGTAGGCCGTGGCATTTAAACGATGCCCAACTGGCACTAAGGGGCCTAAAGTGTGCCAAGAAAACATCCCCCACACCATTACACCACCACCACCAGCCTGCACAGTGGTAACAAGGCATGATGGATCCATGTTCTCATTCTGTTTACGCCAAATTCTGACTCTACCATCTGAATGTCTCAACAGAAATCGAGACTCATCAGACCAGGCAACATTTTTCCAGTCTTCAACTGTCCAATTTTGGTAAGCTCGTGCAAATTGTAGCCTCTTTTTCCTATTTGTAGTGGAGATGAGTGGTACCCGGTGGGGTCTTCTGCTGTTGTAGCCCATCCGCCTCAAGGTTGTGCGTGTTGTGGCTTCACAAATGCTTTGCTGCATACCTCGGTTGTAACGAGTGGTTATTTCAGTCAAAGTTGCTCTTCTATCAGCTTGAGTCAGTCGGCCCATTCTCCTCTGACCTCTAGCATCAACAAGGCATTTTCGCCCACAGGACTGCCGCATACTGGATGTTTTTCCCTTTTCACACCATTCTTTGTAAACTCTAGAAATGGTTGTGCGTGAAAATCCCAGTAACTGAGCAGATTGTGAAATACTCAGACCGGCCCGTCTGGCACCAACAACCATGCCACGCTCAAAATTGCTTAAATCACCTTTCTTTCCCATTCTGACATTCAGTTTGGAGTTCAGGAGATTGTCTTGACCAGGACCACACCCCTAAATGCATTGAAGCAACTGCCATGTGATTGGTTGATTAGATAATTGCATTAATGAGAAATTGAACGGGTGTTCCTAATAATCCTTTAGGTGAGTGTACATCACAGTGACGGTGATGCATGTGCAAACGCTGTTCATGTGTTTCGAGTGCTCGTATCTCTTCAGCGGACACGTGAACTGCCGCAAAGGAAATGTTCAGTGCTCATCCTGAAGCTCAACACACAGTTGTCTTCATTTAAAAATAGCGAGACTAAATTATATTAGCAGTGCTGATGCCGCTCTCTCTCACACTGCGGTCTTTGATCCTGACATGAGCTGAAAACAAAAGTTAAAGAATGACACACATTCATTGCGTTTTACCGTGAAATGAGAGTTCCACGTCTTTATTAAAAGCAACACATTAAATCCCCGCGGATATAACCACATTTCGCGCATACACGAGTCCTTACACAAAACTTGTCTTAGCACATTTTTCTGCAACATGACCGTGTGAAGTTAAATGGACTAAATGAAGCTCCGAGGCAAATGATTTTTTGAATTCGAGTTACTCAAGGAATCGTTTCAGCCCTACAATTAATAATATTACTTCAATATTAATAAAATTAATATTAATTTAATAATATTTATAACCTTTTACCGACCAAAACTGCCACATAATAATATTAATTCAATAATAATTTTGGAAATAAAATAAGATGAAACAGAAAAAAATCTAGTGAGTGTACTGTTGGAAATAAAATAAACTATTATTAATTTAACTATTATTAAAGGGGTCATGAATTGAGAAATCAACATTCCCTTGAGCTTTTGATATATAAAAGGTCATGATAATATAAGAATATCCTGTAAGTTTCAGAGGTAAAAACTTCAAAGAAAAGCTTTTATTGACAGCTGGCTCAGCAAACGCTCAATCTCAGAATATGCCAGGCTGTGACGTCAGCGTGTGGTGAAACACCACCTCAACAGAAGAAGAAGTACGCCTGATTCTGTAGCCCCGCCCACCGACCCGTGCCACTGACATGACATAGGCCTACATAGAGCTAAACCAGATCCAACTTCTAAGCAATAAACATGCTGCATAAGCAGTAACTACATACCAACCGTTAAAAAGGTTACACCCATTGCTGCTTCAATGGGTCCTTGGCAAATCGGTATATGATGCAACCTCCTGTCTCTGAATGAATTTCAAGATAAAGTCCCAAAATTGGTAGTTTCTTGATGGTCGCACCACATGATATTTCATAAAATGGACATCATTGGACAGTGTTTGTTTGTATATTATGAAAGAAATACAAATTTTGTGCAGGATTATAAAACACTTTGGAAATCACGCCAAATAGTGTAGAAAATAAATTTGAATAAAGTAATTTCAAAGATGTTTCCAAAACAGCAGTTATGGCCGGACGGTCGCACCACATGATATTTTGACACTTTAAATAACAGAAAAATTACAAATAACTAATGTTTTTTGAAAAATTAAAGTGAGTACATACATGGGAGAGGTACTACATATATATGGTATGTTTTTATGCATTTAAACCAGTTTTTAACTGAAAAAAATGCAATCGGACAGAAAATGTAGGCGTCATGTCATTGACCCAAAAGCGGGAACCAGGGGGTAACGTGGATATGACGCCATTGACAGGCGACGCCCTCACACGTCCC
Source organism: Rhinogobio ventralis (assembly GCA_039654625.1). Taxonomy (NCBI): domain Eukaryota; kingdom Metazoa; phylum Chordata; class Actinopteri; order Cypriniformes; family Gobionidae; genus Rhinogobio; species Rhinogobio ventralis. Next base: position 2,984,527 of record CM077196.1, read on the forward strand.
GGTTCCTTGCTTAAAATCGCAATTCTCACGATTTACAAATGGTTGGAAACATTTGTGATATTTTAAGTACTCAACTGAACAAAATATATAACACTGGCCTAGTGGGTTTTGGATATTTTACTGCAAAAATCCTACATATTGCACCTTTAAGATCAATCCTAACACTTCTCATGATAACTCATAGACTCCTTTACATCAGATGATGTGCATGTGTGCAGATGCTGTACGTACTGTGCGTGGAAGTCTATGAGGACGGGCAGCTGGCTGTTGATGACCCTGTCGGTGAAGTCTTCGTGGTCCTGCACGTTGAACGACACGCTCCTGCTGGAGGCGAGCGCCAGCCGCGGGAGTGAGCGGGAGAAGAGCGGCGGAGACGCGCTCACACGGGAGGAGAGCGACGAGACACTGGCGGGCAGACGCTGGAGATCTCGCACAGAAACTACACACACTCTCCGCACCAGAAGCCTGAAAGCCATCTGACAAACACACACATTATCACAGTCAATATCAGAATCATACACAATATCATTTTACAATAACTGTTCCCAGTGTGAATGTAATTTATACCTTCAGTGTCACATGATCCTTCAGAAATCATTTTAATATGATGATTTGATGCTCATTTATGATTATTTTCAGTGTTGAAACAGTTGTGCTGCTTCATATTCATATGGAAACTACCTGAAAGTCTGCACCAAGGTCTGAACCGAAGTTCATGTTTTGATACATTTTATATCAGCAGGTTGTCAATTCGGCGGCAGTGCACACTGCTTGACTATTTCTTTTAGTTTTGAATTGTTTCGTTTAAAAGTGGACATTTCAAAATCTCTATACACATATTTCTCATGTCTGTGAGGCAAGTAGCCTGCAGAGTTTCGGTTTCGAAGCGCTCCAGTTCATGTGCAATGCAAGTGATTGCATCGTCTGCTATATTTGCTTCTTATTTGTTAAATCCAAGCAATTGGCTGATGAAACATTGATTAAAATTAAGATACAATTTATACAAAACGAAACAATGACGTGGTCAAAATAATTTCTGACCTTCTGTCTTCTGACATATTGCGTATCTTTGCACTTTTCATAATCAATATAGCCTAGATGAAATTAAAAAATAACATTATAATATTTAAACACAAACAGGAACTACCTGTAAATGGTCTGAAAGTCCGAACCATACAGAAAATGCTTTCACACTAGAGACGAACCAAACCTTGACTACGTCTTTCCGTCTGACCAAATTTGATCCGGGGGAGGTTTCACACCTGTAAATTTTTATTCGGATCAAACTGAAAAGTCTGGACCAAACAAGGTAGGTGTAAAAGGGCCCTGTGATGCCATTCAAACATTTGTGGTAAGGTTTAAAAAAGGAGAAAGCAATTAATACTTGTATTAATCAAGGATGCATTAAATTGATCAAAAGTGACAGTACATGTATGATGTTACAAAAGATTCATATTTAATAAATTATTGAATAAATGCTGTTAATTGAAGCAGCGCAACTGTTTTCGACATTGATAATAATCATAAATATTTCTTGAGCATCAATTCATCATATTAGAGTGACGCTGAAGACTTTCATCACAGGAATACATTACACTTTACTATATATTCACATAGAGAACAGTTGTTTTAAATTGTAAAAATATTTCACTGTTTTACTGTATTTCTAATTAAATAATGCAGCACTGGTGAGCATAAGAGACTAATTTCCTTTAGCACATTACTTCATACATAATAGCAATTTAGTGTGTTTTGCACAGATGAAGATATAATAATATATTGTTATTCAATGTATCATCATGTAATTGTGATTATGAATGAGTTTCCAGTTTCACACTGTTGACAGTCTGTAAATCCATCGCTCATCGTGTGTGTGTGTGTGTGTGTGTATTATTATATAGTGTAAATCTGTGTGTTTTTAACCTCCATGTGACTTTGAGCTTCTGATCTGCTACGTGTGTGTTTATAATAAATCTAGTGAGTTTATGAACGCGTATGTAACGCGTCACATCGCATTATTTCAGCGTCAATGTTGTTCTGTATGTTTATAATAGTTATGAGACATAAAATGAACTCTTACCGTGTGAGCTGTAGAGTCCTCTGGTCACACGGACCACTGACGCACTTCCCCTCACGCGGAGGAGTTGATGATGCGCCACAGCGACGCGCCGCGGCGCGGAGACGAACTGACGCAACCACGACTAACTACAGTACACCGATCAGTGAAGTGAAAAACACTGATTATCTCTTCATCACGGCACCTGTTAGTGGGTGGGATATATTAGGCAGCAAGTGAACATTTTGTCCTCAAAGTTGATGTGTTAGAAGCAGGAAAAATGGCCAAGCATTGAGCAAGTTTGACAAGGGCCAAATTGTGATGGCTAGACGACTGGGTCAGAGCATCTCCAAAACTGCAGCTCTTGTGGGGTGTTCCCGGTCTGCAGTGGTCAGGATCTGTCAAAAGTGCTCCAAGGAAGGAACAGTGGAGAACCGGTGACAGGGTCATGGGCGGCCAAGGCTCATTGATGCACGTGGGGAGCGAAGGCTGGCCCGTGTGGTCCGATCAAACAGACGAGCTACTGGAGCTCAGATTGCTCAAGAAGTTAATGCTGGTTCTGATAGAAAGGTGTCAGAATACACAGTGCATCTCAGTTTGTTGCGTATGGGGCTGCATAGCCGCTGACCAGTCAGGGTGCCCATGCTGACCCCTGTCCACCGCCGAAAGCACCAACAGTGGCACGTGAGCATCAGAACTGGACCATGGAGCAATGGAAGAAGGTGGCCTGGTCTGATGAATCACGTTTTCTTTTACATCACGTGGATGGCCGGGTGCGTGGCTTACCTGGGGAACACATGGCACCAGGATGCACTATGGGAAGAAGGCAAGCCGGCGGAGGCAGTGTGATGCTTTGGGCAATGTTCTGCTGGGAAACCTTGGGTCCTGCCATCCATGTGGATGTTACTTTGACACGTACCACCTACCTAAGCATTGTTGCAGACCATGTACACCCTTTCATGGAAACGGTATTCCCTGGTGGCTGTGGCTCTTCCAGCAGGATAATGCTCCTGACACAAAGCACAAATGGTTCAGGAATGGTTTGAGGAGCACATCAACGAATTTGAGGTGTTGACTTGGCCTCCAAATTCCCCAGATCTCAATCCAATCGAGCATCTGTGGGATGTGCTGAACAAACAAGTCCGATCCATGGAGGCCCCACCTCGCAACTTACAGGACTTAAAGGATCTGCTGCTAACATCTTGGTGCCAGATACCACAGCACACCTTCAGGGGTCTAGTGGAGTCCATGCCTCGACGGGTCAGGGCTGTTTTGGCAGCAAAAGCGGGACCAACACAATATTAGGAAGGTGGTCATAATGTTATGCCTGATCGGTGTATGCAGTATGTGATACACTTGCAATTCAACTGACTGTAGTGCTGGGAATAGAATAGTATAGAATACTGTGTATAGTGTTGGAAATAAAATAAAATATAAAATAAACAGTAAAAAAATCTAGTAGGTGTAATGTTGTAATTAAAATAAATTAAAATTAAATTAAATTGTAAAAAATATATATAATACGTTTGTCACAATCAAGGGGAGACAGGTGTTTCTTGACAAAGTGACATCTCCAACCAACCACTGGCCTAACATGCACAATACCTGTTTTAGTCATTTTCACAGATCCGTGTGAACGGGATTCATTTTGACAATGTTATCGCCTGTTTTTAATACTGTTTAGTACTTTAGCATTGTTGTCACGTAAACATACCCGAAGTCACAAAGAAGGGCTTCGAAGCAGGGCAACGAAAAAAAATGGAAACAAACAAAATTAACAGGAACAAACAAAAATGAAATCAAGCAGGAGTTTATCCAAGGATGTTACCATGGCCGTTTATGTCCAGCGTGGTGTGTTTTGAAACAAGTGAAAATAGCAGGTTAGCAGCTACTATTCAGGATTAAAAAAAAAAAAATGATTAAACACCTTGTTGTCAAAGTTAGTATTGTGGCTTTATGTTTTAATATTAATTTTCATCATTAGAATGGTGGCATCTGAGGCAGTAAGTGTTTATCAACTTACAGGTTACAAAGGTTATTGCAGCTACAGTATATGGACACTCAGTTTTGTACTGTCGCTTTAAAGTGCCCCTATTTAGTTTTTTTTTTTATATTCCCTTTCATGCAGTGTGTAATAGAGCTGTGTGTGAATGTAAACGTTCTGCAAAGTTGTAAAATCGAAAGTGCACGATAAATAAAGTTATTGTCTCCCAAAAGAAAGAATAGACTCTGAACCGTGAGTTGTTTTTTGTTCGAATCCCACTGCGTTACGGCTCTACGTCACTAGAAAAGACATTTGCATATGCCTATATGTTGTCCGCCTGCAAACAACTTCAGGAGCTGGGGCAGACTCTGGAGCGGGTTCAGGGCCTGGGGAGGACTCTGGAGTGGGTTCAGGGGTTGGGGCGGACTCCGGAGCAGGCTCAGGGGCTTGGGGGGACTCTGGAGTGGGCTCAGGGCCTGGGGAGGACTCTGGAGTGGGTTCAGGGGTTGGGGCGGACTCCGGAGCAGGCTCAGGGGCTTGGGGGGACTCTGGAGTGGGCTCAGGGGCTGGGGAGGACTCTGGAGCAGGTTCAGGGCCTGGGGAGGACTCTGGAGTGGGCTCAGGGGCTGGGGCAGACTCTGGAGCGGGTTCAGGGGCTGGGGAGGACTCTGGAGTGGGCTTAGGGGTTGGGGCGGACTCCGGAGCAGGCTCAGGGGTTTGGGGGGACTCTGGAGCGGGCTCAGGGGCTGGGGCAGACTCTGAAGCGGGCTCAGGGGCTGGGGTGGACTCTGGAGCGGGCTCAGGGGATGGGGCGGACTCTGGAGCGGGCTCAGGGGCTGAAGCAGGATCAGGGGCTGGGGCGGACTCTGAAGCGGGCTCAGGGGCTGGGGCGGATTCTGGAGCGGGCTCAGGGGCTGAAGCAGGATCAGGGGCTGAGGAGGACTCTGGAGCGGGCTCAGGGAATGGGGCAGACTCTGGAGCAGGCTCAGGGGCTGGGGCGGACTCTGGAGTGGGCTCAGGGGCTGGGGGGGACTCTGGAGCGTGCTCAGGGGATGGGGCAGACTCTGGAGCGGGCTCAGGGGATGGGGCAGACTCTGGAGCGGGCTCATGGGCTGGGGTGGACTCTGGAGCTTGCTCAGGGGCTGGGGTGGGCTCAGGGGCTATAGCGGGCTCATAGGCTGGAGCCAAAACTGGACTATGCTCAGGAGCTGGATCAGACACTGGAATTGGCCGTACTAGGACTACTGAACTTGAGGGTGCTGAGATCACTGAATTAAAGATCCCGGCAGGATGCTCATAGGAGGGCCTTTTCTCCCTCCTCTGCCTCCTCTTTAGTGCTGGGGTTAGTGTGGTGCTCAACCTGGAGGATGTGAAAGATTCTGGATTTTCTTTTTCTGGAACAGACTCTGGAATCTCTTTCTCTGGAACGGACTCTGGACGTGGGAACCGAAGAGTCCTTAGGGCCGCCCCCTAGGGCCGTAATGATAGAAATAAAATTTAATAAAACAGTAAAAAAATGTAGTGTGTAATGTTGAAAATAAAAATAAAATAATAAAATAAAACAAAACATCTATTGAGTGTAATGTTAGAAATAAAATAAAATAAAATAAAATAAAATAAAATAAAATAAAATAAATGTAAAATAAATAAATAGTGGCCAGTTTTAATCGTCTCTATTATCTTTAGTCTGTTTCTTGACTGAAATCATGTGGATGACAGTCAGGAATCATGTGGATTTTGAGTGAGTTCACTGTGTTGGTCAGAGCTTCTGTCCTGCTGTCTGTTTCATAATTGATGGACAGAGAGAGAGGCGAGCTGCACATGCTTCATGCTGGTGAAGGGCACGACATGAAAGAGAGATTGAGAGATGCTGATTGGTCTTGCAGGACTCCATGGCAACAGATGCTGAGTGTGTTTGATAAGAGATGAAGCCGTCAGACTGTAAGTGGCTCTTCATGCTGGTCTGTGTGTAAATCTGACCTAATCATCATCAGGTAGATGTTTGTTTCTTATTCAGCTTCTCTTTCTAAACTAGACTGTTGCTCTCTTCATCTCATTCTCTTCTGTTGCTGTGTCTCTCTGTTTAGTGTTTGAACCAGCTTTAGTCTCGTCATCAGTTATGGTGTTGCTTCCAGAATAATTTAATTCAGAAATGTCACTACATTTTACTAAAAGTACATGGAAATACAGTGTTTACTTTAATATATACCATGGTACTGTGGGATTACCATATTTATATGTCATTGTTTTTACATTATTACCATCAGAGTCTAAAACATGGCATTTCATGGTAATATATGCCCCCAAAAACACTGAAATACCATCATGCTTTTTTATAATTGCAACTAAAGTCAATCAAAGAAAAGTCCTTTCCTTCTTTGACAATCAGACATGATTATCCAATCATGATTATCCTCGTGCGATGGACCCCCATCCTAAAATTTAAAAGACATGTAGTTTTGACTATAAAGACCCATTTTATACTATGAAAAATTAATATTATTAATATGTCTAAAACAATTTTGGTAAATCTATTCATCATTACGTACTGTTATAGTACTGTATTTATGTAGGCTATTTACAATTACAATTTTTTCTTTTACTTTCTTCCTCCTAACTCCAGCATGGACAAAACTCCAGGGAGTTCTGCTGGATTTGGGATCATCGTCAAAACTTGTGAGGAGGGTGGAAAGCATCACATGGGTAACCTCCGGCCCGCTCCGCTCTTCCGTACGGTGGGTCTGACGGGTCTGTCTGCTAGTTTACCACCCCATCGTCGCCTGCGTTCAGTCTTAAACATGACCCGAAACACATCGGGTCAGTCTGTTGACCATTCCGAGCCGTTAACAGTTCGACCTCACCAAAATGCACCCTTAAACGGACTCAAATGCATTCAGACACAAGACAGGCCATTACCCAAAATGTTACGTGCAAATCCTCAGAAAGATGATGAGATATCCATGAATAAACAGCCGCAAACGGTCAGTGTTCAGCGCTGGCATCACGACGGACGGCTAAACACTACAGCGAGGACCCGCAGCAGAGACGTGGGAATTAGGACTGAAAAGGACGAGTACTTGTTTGAAGAAGTTTGGCGTGGACAGGCGACGAGAAAAAACAAAAATAAATGCGTAAAAAGCAGAGACAAGGCATCAGAGCTCAGCCAGTGGATACAGAGTTTAGAAATAACAGACAGGAAGAGGAAACAAACCACAGAACGACATTGGAGCGACTCAGGTGGGCGTGGCATCAGGGCGGAGCCAGTGTGTAAATGGGAGGGGCAAAAGAGAAGAGACCGACGGCCACATTTCCTGCCACCCATCACGCAAAGCGACTGCTTGCTTAACGTCCCTCTGCTCCTTCCGGACAATTCCCCGCCCCCGTCGCCCTGCTCTCCGTCGGACATCCTGTTCTTTCCTCTATCTGTTCCTCACATCCAGCCTTTTCCAAGAGAGAGGAGAGGAGATGCACCAGCTCAACATGACTGACAATAATATTCTGAAGTCAATATTCATGGATGAAATATACAGGCAAAAGTTTGGACACACCTTTTTGTTCTTTATTATGGTCATTTTTTTCATACTATTTTAGTCATGGGGATCAGAAACTGTTTGATTACCCACATTCTTCAAAATATCTGCTTTTGTGTTCATCAGAAGAAAGAAACTCATACAGGATTAGAACGACATGAGGGCGAGTAAATGATGACAGATTTTAAATTTTTGGGTGAACTATCCCTGTAAGAACATTTCTGAGTTTTACACATACAAACATAGATCACTGTAAATGATGAAATCAACTCGATCCAGATCTACAGGTGTAACGTTCACTGACTATTGACCGGTAAGATCCTCAGAGGGGAAATACAACAGAAGAATGGAAAGAGTGTGTCAGTGAAGGTGGTTGTGAATGTGTGTAGATGTGTGTTAGTTACAGGATCAGAGAATGACACCGTTCCTCTGTCATAGTCCAGATACACTCTCACACGCTCAAGCTTCTGTTTAACAGGAAAACCAAACACAGACAGTCCGTACTGCACACTCCAGACATCATTGTTAAAGAAAACACTTCCCTTCCTCTGGTTTGATGCTGTAGTTACTCCAAGAGTCCAGCATCCACTCTCTTTAACCTCCACATCCCAGCAGTGTGCTCCTGAGTTAAAACCCTCTGAACCCAGAACACACTCATAACAGTCAAATCTCTCTGGATTGTCAGGAGGAGGTTGATATAAACTCAATCTCACACTGGTCAGATCATCAGACAGGACTAGATGTGGATTTGCCGTGTTTGGATCCAGAATCACAGGAGCTGATGAGACACAATCAACAGCTGCTTTTATTCTGATCTTCATATAATGATCAAGAGTGAACCAATCACAGATTATTATGAATTATGACACTCGTCCTATTGATCAAACACATCAGACATTTTCCTCTGATCACTGTCAGTGTTTTTAGTTACACACTCATTTTTATCATCAGTGTTTAATGGCATCAGAGACAAACATTAAATGTGTGATTCAAACATTTGTGTCTCATCAAGAGAAACTGATATTCTGGAAAAGATTCAATCACAATCAAACAATCAGAGCTGTTGAGATGAAAAACTGCATCTGTATGAATCCTGTTTCATCTGATCATCTTCATTAAACTGGGTCTTAATGTGTGTGTGTGTGTGTGTTAAATACTTTGTTTCTGTCAGTTGTGTTTGAGTCAGTTATTAATAATCAATCAGTTAATATTTTAAGATGTAATAAATCTGAAGCAGGTTCTTCTGGTAAACACATCATTATCTGAACAGACCTTCATCATTGTGTTTCTGAAACATGGAAATATGAAGATTCATGAAGCACTTCTTCTAGAAACCCTTTCAAAATGGATTCAGGATTCATGCAAAACTTATTAAGAAAAGAAACGTTTTGAATGATCCTAAGTGCAATTATTGAACAATTCTTAAGTTCTCAAATATACCAGTAACAACATCTTAAGAAATATTTTCTCATTATATCCCTTATGGACAGAAAATATGTTTCCATATATGTATGATCGATATATTAAATAATAAATATACTGTATTATTCTATATATTGTAACATATTAACACAATATATTTTTCCATATACAGTGGGGCAAAAAAGTATTTAGTCAGCCACCAATTGTGCAAATTCTCCCACTTAAAAATATGTAATTTTCATCATAGGTACACTTCAACTATGAGAGACAGAATGAGAAAAAAAATCCAGAAAATCTGATTTTTAAAGAATTTATTTGCAAATTATGGTGGAAAATAAGTATTTGGTCACCTACAAAAAAGCAAGATTTCTGGCTCTCACAGACCTGTAACTTCTTCTTTAAGAGGCTCCTCTGTCCTCCACTCGTTACCTGTATTAATGGCACCTGTTTGAACTCGTTATCAGTATAAAAGACACCTGTCCACAACCTCAAACAGTCAGACTCCAAACTCCACTATGGCCAAGACCAAAGAGCTGTCAAAGGACACCAGAAACAAAATTGTAGACCTGCACCAGGCTGGGAAGACTGAATCTGCAATAGGTAAGCAGCTTGGTGTGAACAAATCAACTGTGGGAGCAATTATTAGAAAATGGAAGACCTACAAGACCACTGATAATCTCCCTCGATATGGGGCTCCACGCAAGATCTCACCCCGTGGGGTCAATGACCTAGTGAATGACCTGCAGAGAGCTGGTACCAAAGTAACAAAGGCTACCATCAGTAACACACTACGCCGCCAGGGACTCAAATCCTGCAGTGCCAGACGTGTCCCCCTGCTTAAGCCAGTACATGTCCGGGCCCGCCTGATGTTTGCTAGAGCATTTGGATGATCCAGAAGAGGATTGGGAGAATGTCATATGGTCAGATGAAACTAAAATATAACTTTTTGGTAAAAACTCAACTTGTCGTGTTTGGAGGAAAAAGAATGCTGAGTTGCATCCAAAGAACACCATACCTACTGTGAAGCATGGGGTGGAAACATCATGCTTTGGGGCTGTTTTTCTGCAAAGGGTCCAGGACGACTGATCCGTGTAAAGGAAAGAATGAATGGGGCCATGTATCGTGAGATTGAGTGAAAACCTCCTTCCATCAGCAAGGGCATTGAAGATGAAACATGGCTGGGTCTTTCAGCATGACAATGATCCCAAACACACCGCCCGGGCAACGAAGGAGTGGCTTCGTAAGAAGCATTTCAAGGTCCTGTAGTGGCCTAGCCAGTCTCCAGATCTCAACCCCATAGAAAATCTTTGGAGGGAGTTGAAAATCTGTGTTGCCCAGCGACAGCCCCAAAACATCACTGCTCTAGAGGAGATCTGCATGGAGGAATGGGCCAAACTACCAGCAACAGTGTGTAAAAACCTTGTGGAGACTTACAGAAAACGTTTGACCTCTGTCACTGCCAACAAAGGGTATATAACAAAGTATTGAGATTAACTTTTGTTATTGACCAAATACTTATTTTCCACCATAATTTGCAAATAAATTCTTTAAAAATCATGTTTTTTTTTTTTTTTTTTTTTTTTCTCATTCTGTCTCTCATAGTTGAAGTGTACCTATGATTAAAATTACAGGCCTCTCTCATCTTTTTAAGTGGGAGAACTTGCACAATTGGTGGCTGACTAAATACTTTTTTGTCCCACTGTATTTTTTAATACATAGACCATAAATATATGGAAATATATTTTCTTTCTGGCTGCAGTTTTCTGAGATTATAAAATTAACTAGAATGTCCATTTCCTGAAGAAAATGTGAGTGGTGCTTGCAGTGGCAACTCACCACTCGGCTGCTACCCTACACTGTTGGCATGTTTTTAGTAAGATGTTAACATAATGCTAACCTGATAACCATGTTTGCTAACATGTTTTTAACAGAATGCTAACTTAATTAGCATGTTTGTTAACATAATGCTAACACGATTATCATGTTGCTAGCATGTTTTTAACAAAATGATAACATAATTAGCATAATGTTAGCAGGATGAAAACACAATTAGCATTTTGCTAACATAATGTTAACAGGATAAACATTTTGCTAGCATGTTTTTAAGAAGATGATAACATGATTAACATGTTGTTAGCATAATGTTCACACAATTAGCATGATGCTAGCACAATTAGCATGCTCTAACATAATGTTAACACCATTAGCATTTGGCTAACATGATGCTAACACATTTTGACTTGTTTTTATCATGTTCTAACCCTAAGCTAATTGCTATTAGCATGTAGCGATTCACTGCTAGCATTTGTAGCATGTTGGAAGTCCAGTTTGCTAGTATGAGTCAAAAGACCCAACCCAAATCTCTATACAATGTTCTGATGCAGAGAAATAGGTCTTGTTAAATGGTTGCTGTTTGGGTGCTATGCAGTGGTTTGGCAGCTGCCAATGATGATACTACAAAGGCTGCTTTCCAGTATGAATGATAAAAACCAACCCCCATGCCTCTATGACATTCAGATTAGAAGATATCCCTCTTTGGATTTGGGTTTGCGAAGGTGCTCGAAAGTAGTTGCTAAGGCGTGGCTAGGAAGTGCTGAAGGTAATTTGTGATTGGCTGTTGATGACACTTTTATCCAAAGATATCCCTTTGATCTCTTTTAATGGAAGTCTATGGGATCAGTTGCTAGGGAGCTGTAAATGGTTGCTAGGGCGTGGCTTGATAGCTTCATGATGATCATGAGATAGTGATTGGTTGGCTGAGTAAATTGAGCCTACCCCCTTGTCTCTATGACACTGTGATCCAGAGTTATTGTCAATACAAAATCCCTTTGCAAGTTCCCATAGAAGAAAAAACATGCGTTTCATGGGCCGTCCCTCACCATAGTAAGTCTATGGGGCAACTTTGGGCAGCTCTTGCGCCCCTGGGGTAAAACTTACACCCCATTGTGAGGTATGTTCTGACAGAGCCTGCCAGCCTCTTCAAATGTGGTAACCCACGAGTTTCTACGAAATCCTCGTTCTGAGATATGATCCGTCAAAGTTTGTCACAATGCAAAGCGCATGGGATTTTTTCAGCTACTTTTTCACCCGCCGCGCAAACATCGTACACCCAATCGCTTATAAAAGTCATAGCACACCTCTCCTCAATAAGCCACCCGATTTGACACCTGTTTCATGGGTGTACGACAAACGTGTGGGACGAGTTACGCGCCAAAGTTTCTACGGAAGAATAATATACTATATAAAAATAAATATATAATAATAATAAGCCCACAGAATAGTAATAGTGTGCTTCGCCTTTACAGGCAAGCACCACTAACTAGAATGTACATTTCCTGAAGAAAATGTGAGTGGTGCATAATGTTAACAGGATTATCATGTCGCTAGCATTATGCTAACATGATTAGTATGTTGCTAACATGATGTTAACACACGTTTACCACGTTGCTAGCATGGTTTACTATGATTTACCATGTTCTAGTATGATTTACCATAGTTTACCACGATTTATCACGTTCTAGTATGATTTACCATGATTCTAGCATGATTTACTATGTTTCTAGTATGATTTACCATAGTTTACCACGTTGTAGTATGATTTACAGTGTTTCTAGTACGATTTAGCATGATTTACCATGTTTCTAGTATGATTTACCATGATTTACCACATTGTAGTATGATTTACCGTGTTTCTAGCATGATTTACCATGATTCTAGCATGGTTTACCATAGTTTACCACGTTGTAGTATGATTTACTGTGTTTCTAGTATGATTTACTATGATTTACCATGTTTCTAGTATGATTTACCATGATTTACCACATTGTAGTATGATTTACCGTGTTTCTAGTATGATTTACCATGATTTACCACATTGTAGTATGATTTACCGTGTTTCTAGTATGATTTACCATGTTTCTAGTATGATTTACCATGATTTACCACATTGTAGTATGATTTACCAGGTTTCTAGTATGATTTACCATGATTTACCACATTGTAGTATGATTTACCATGTTTCTAGTATGATTTACCATGATTTACCATGTTTCTAGTATGATTTACTATGATTTACCACATTGTAGTATTATTTACCATGTTTCTAGTATGATTTACCATGATTTACCACATTGTAGTATGATTTACCATGTTTCTAGTATGATTTACCATGATTTACCACATTGTAGTATGATTTACCATGTTTCTAGTATGATTTACCATGATTTACCATGTTTCTAGTATGATTTACTATGATTTACCACATTGTAGTATTATTTACCATGTTTCTAGTATGATTTACCATGATTTACCATGTTTCTAGTATGATTTACCATGATTTACCACATTGTAGTATTATTTACCATGTTTCTAGTATGATTTACCATGATTTACCACATTGTAGTATGATTTACCATGTTTCTAGTATGATTTACCATGATTTACCACATTGTAGTATGATTTACCATGTTTCTAGTATGGTTTACCATGATTTACCATGTTTCTAGTATGATTTACTATGATTTACCACATTGTAGTATTATTTACCATGTTTCTAGTATGATTTACCATGATTTACCATGTTTCTAGTATGATTTACCATGATTTACCACATTGTAGTATTATTTACCATGTTTCTAGTATGATTTACCATGATTTACCACATTGTAGTATGATTTACCATGTTTCTAGTATGATTTACCATGATTTACCACATTGTAGTATGATTTACCATGTTTCTAGTATGATTTACCATGATTTACCATGTTTCTAGTATGATTTACTATGATTTACCACATTGTAGTATTATTTACCATGTTTCTAGTATGATTTACCATGATTTACCATGTTTCTAGTATGATTTACTATGATTTACCACATTGTAGTATTATTTACCATGTTTCTAGTATGATTTACCATGATTTACCACATTGTAGTATGATTTACCATGTTTCTAGTATGATTTACCATGATTTACCATGTTTCTAGTATGATTTACTATGATTTACCACATTGTAGTATGATTTACCATGTTTCTAGTATGATTTACTATGATTTACCACATTGTAGTATGATTTACCATGTTTCTAGTATGATTTACCATGATTTACCACATTGTAGTATTATTTACCATGTTTCTAGTATGATTTACCATGATTTACCACGTTCTAGCATGATTTACTGTGATTAACCACGTTCTAGTATGAGATAGTGATTGGTTGCCTGAGTAAATTGAGGCCGCCCCCTTGTCTCTATTGGTGTGTTCAAGCCATGTCGTAAAGATCGTATTTACGAGTTGAATGCACATGAACGCCACCACGAAGTCGTAAATACCAGTGGGAAGTTCGGGATTTTCTTTAAGCCCCGATCTGTACGAGTTGGGGGCGTGTCAGTGAGAAACATGGCGGAATCAATGGATGCACGTCTGTAGTTGAATATAACGGGTATTAGCAGGCTTCACTGTCAAGCTAGCATTGTAATATAACAATTAGCCTAATATATAAAGATACACTTTATAATGGCTTCATAGATTAATTTAAAAATGTAAAATATTAAAACTCACCTGATGCGCATTCTTTGTTCTTCATTTTCTATATGCTGAGTTAACAAACCTTGCTGTATTTTCGTGAAAAATTCATTAAAAGAAGGTACACCGCCATCTTGCTCCGACCAAAGAGACTTGAGCGCACTTGATGTCGTAAAAACACAACTTCTCACCTCGTAAATACGAACATCCCAGGAGGACTTGAACGCACCATATGGCACTGTGATCCAGAGTTATGGTCAATACAAAATCCCTATGTAAGTTCCCATAGTAGAAAAAAAACATGCATTTCATGGGACGTCCCTCACCATAGTAAGTCTATGGGGCAAATTTTCGGCAGCTCTTGCGCCCCAGGGGTAACACTTACACCCCATTGCGAGGTATGTTCTTACAGGGCCTGCCAGCCTCTTCAAATGTGGTAACCCCCGAGTTTCTAAATCGTCACTCGGAGTTATGAGTCATCAAAGTTCGCCGCAATGTTAAGTCTATGGGATTTTTTTCCGGCTACGAACATCGTACACCCAATCGTTTAGAAAAGATATAGCACACCATTCCTCATGCCGCACGATTTGACGCCTCATTCATGGGTCTATGACAAATGTTGTGGGAGGAGATACGCGCCGAAGTTTTGTCCGGAAGAATAATAATTATAAGTATGGAGAAGAACAATAGTGATGCCTTGCTTTCAGCAAGCACCACTAATAAGTTTAAATAGGATTTCAGTAAATTGGCTCTCCCAAGCCAACTTAATAATATATAAATAATAAGCCCACAGAATAGTAATAGTGATGCAAGCACCACTAATAACTTTCTTCGTTAACTTAAGAGACTGTCAATAGTTCCTCTAGTAAAACCATCACAATGGAAACTCTTTGATGAACTTAAAAATACATTAATATAACAATATTATATTTGAGCTTCAGTGTTCCAGTTTGAAGATTCACAAGAATCACATGCTTTTGTGTCATGAGAAACCCATGTGTGATTTCCAGTGTGTGTGTGAGAGCTCAGATCTTCTCCAGACTCACTGTATTGGACGACGTCCTGCATCTTCTTCCAGACTCTGAACGGCAGGTTGCCCAAGTACCGTGGCACATGAATCAAAGCTCCAGAAGCCATCTGTGGATCCGGCTGTGAGATCTGGACTCTGGAAGAACATTCAGGAGTCAGAACTGCAGTGGCTCTGGATCAGAACCAGAGAGACCAGAGACACCAGCAGATCACTCACCTTTCCATTGAGACTGGAAACCTCTGCAGAACAAACACAGCATTTATCATCAAGAACTTAATCAATCATCAATCAATCAATCAATGATGTGAAATCAGACCTTCAGAAAGCAGGCGTCTTTGGCTTTCATCATCTCCTCCTCCATGTCTTTGATTGTGTGTGAAAGAGCTGAGATGTGTCTGTTCATCTCCTCCAGCTTCTCCTTCATCATCTGCTTCTTCTGCTCCTCTTCCTCCCTCAGTGCAGTGATCGTAGCTTCTTCTTCATCTCTGAGAAACTGATGAAGCTTCTCAAACTGCTGTTTAATCTGATGCTCTGTGTGCTCAGCTTGAGACTGAAATCACATCACATTCATCTCAATCATCTCAAAGAACTTATTCTGGAGCAGCATAAAGAGTGAGTGGGGGAATGTGGGTTAGTAGCCTGATGTCGTCATACTCAGATTCTAGTCAGTCTAGTCTAGTCTTGGGCTGTGATTATGAGGCGTGTTTCAACCGAACCAGGAAAGAAAACGCCTCTGCACTCAATTGGATAGACCTACAACCAATCAGAGCAACGGAGTAAGTGATGTATGTTGAGCGACGCATAGTTGTCAACAGAACTCAACTGCACGCACGCTGGAAGAAGTAGAAGAAGAAGATGAGTGTAAACAATCTTTGCCGGTGTTGTAAAAAGAAATTAAGGATACACGGGAGTACTTACCAACACGATCATCATTTTTGAAAGAAATAGTAAAGGTGAATGCATATACGAACAAGTTCTCCGTTTAGGATTAGAACAAATTCAACCCAAGCGCTCTTTGGCGACGTGGATGATTACGTCACTGTTGATCATCTGTCCATCATCGTATAAAGCCCGCCCTGACAAATTCATTGGTCCGAACAGCTCTGGTTCGAGCATAGTTGCTCCACAACGGATCAAGTCCAGACCGAACTTCCCAACCTCAAATGTTGTGGGCGGGGCTAAGTTCGGCTGGCATCCAGGCTAGTGGGTTAGTGAACTACAACTTTAACTTTCTGACATACTATAACTGTAGTAGTAGATGTTCTGTGTCTGTAGTGTGAAAATACACGTTATCAATCAAATCCTCAGGTAGAAGCATAATGTTGTGCTAACAGGTTGTTGCACTCATTAATATTAATCACATTATCTGCATTCGCCCAAACTAATGACCTAAAATGAAAATGTGAAAGGTGAGCACTAGCCAATGGGATTAGCGCTGGTGCATTAGTCCCGCCCACTGCTGCATAACCAGCTGACAGAGGCGCAGATCATCATTATACACAAACGTGTGTGTGTGTGTGTGTTAAGTCATTAAAGGAACATGTAATTATGACAAATCAGTTCTAATCAAACTTGTAAACATGTAAAAAAAAATCAATCCTCACCTTGATGTGTTGAACTGTTTTCTCAAACTCTCCTTTAATGTTTTTATTGTGTTTAAGTTTGTCTTGTAAGGACTTCAGTGCTGTATTGAGCGCCTCCTAGAATTTAAAGAGAAAATCTTCAAGACAGGGACGAACTGGGGCAAAAAAGTGGCCCTGGACTTTCTATATAGCACCATATCTTAACAGGTTCTGTATATGGTAGCGGTGCTATATAGCACCTAGTCATCCCAAAGAACCGGTGAAGAACCGCTGAAGAACCACTGAAGCACCAAGACATGGTGCTATACAGCACTTAAAGTGGTTTTCCTATGATTACGAGCCAAAGAACCACCTTTAGTGCTATATAGCACCTTTTTTTTCGAGTGTAGTTATAGTTATAGTATTTGTCCTTTCATGAGCTTGACATCTGTCATTTTATGGAATAGAGCTCCAATTGTTCAAAAATTATATTGGTCCTGGAGTATTTTTTAAATGAAAAATACAGCATATTAGAGTGATTTGTGAAGGATCATGCGACACTGAAGACTGGCGTAATGATGCTGAAAATTCAGCTTTGAATCACAGGAATAAAATACATTTGACAATATATTCACAACAGCTATTAGAAATTGTATTACTATTTCTTAATATGGTGCTTTTACTGTATTTTTAATCAAATAAATGCAGCCTTCTCCTTTCAAAAACATTAAAAAGTCTTAATTATTCATATAAATAATCATGTTTTAGTGAAAATAATATTTTGAGTTTTATGAATCTGTTATCTGTTATGACTGTGATATTACTGAAGAAAGCCTGGAAACAGACACACAAACATTCACTCTGATATGCTGAAAATGCTACTTAATGTTTCTTTGTGCATTGTGTGTTGAATAACGTAAAATGGCATTACAGTCTGAGACATTCGAAAAGGTCAGCAGTAGTTTGCATCCCTGGAAATTAATGTCCATTGTTTAAAATTTTTTTAATCGTAAATAGGCCTAGTCGGGAAACATTGCTGTATTGACTCCTCAAGTTGTTTATCTTACCTCGGCTCGCATTCAAGTGCCGTGCTGCTCGGTTTCTGTGGACAATAAATTCTGCCTCCTTCCATTTGATTGGATATCTCAAACATTTTGACATTGACGAGCACTTTTATACCACTGAGACTAATCAGGCAAAATATATTAGAGTTTTTCCTTCAAATGGGCCGTGCGGGCCATTCGTCTGGGCTAACGGAAGGATATAGACTAGGCTACGTAATTTACTATTATTCATTCTTCATATATATTTACAACGGGCTGGCCCACATTGTCCAGCAGTCCACCGGGAAAACTCCCGGTGTTCCCGATGGCCAGTCAGCCCCTGCTTCAAGATACTAGACATTTCTGTAATATGATCTTATATGTAATACATACTGTAAGTTTAAATGTTTAGCCTCATCTGTAAATCTGTCTTACCTTATATGCTGGTACAACTTCACTGATGGGTCTGAATGTGTGATTGACGTGTTTCTGTGAGTTAATACACACTACACACACCGGCTGTTTGTCCTCCAGACAGAAGAGTTTGAGTTTCTCACTGTGTAAATTGCAGAGCTCCTCAGATCCTGATGAACGTCTCTCATTTCGCTCCTTCAGGAACGACTCACACAAGTGTTTTAACACAAGATTAATTGAAGGCTCATGTCTTGACAATCTCCTGCAGACAGGACACTCCTGGGCTTCATTGATTCTCCAGAACTGTTGAAGACACTCTTTACAGAAACTGTGACTACATGACAGAAGAACAGGATCCTTGAAGATTTCACAACATGCAGGACAAGACAGTTCTTCTGCAGATACATTTAGTGAAGCCATTTTCACAGTTTGAGCTCCAGCAATCTAAACTTTACTTTCACTTTAAGCACAATGGTTTCAAAAACGAATAACCACAAGAATCACAAAGATCTGCTGTCTGTTCAGAAACAAAAGAGTGTTTCTCTTAATTCTTCATGAATCTCTTCATTCTTCATTGATCGCCGATTCTTTTTTGCTTTTGTTGAAAGAGAAGAGAGTCAGTATGGCAAGAGAAATAAGTCTGTCTCTTCCTGGTTAGTTCTGTAAGAGGGTGCGTCAGTTAAATTTTAAGTAAATACATTCAAAATTGACTTAAATTGAAACCATCAAGTATAAGGCTACAAAACCTTGATACAAACAAATATTGATAATAAAAAGACTCAAGAAACTTGTGATCCCTTTCAGTTGGTCACTTTCGACGTACGTCGGACATCACCGACGAACTGGGATCACTTCTGGGAGCCCCTATCAGCTTTGAGTGTATAGAGAACGGGCCAATGGCCATTGGCGTGCGAGATTTGCATCTCGCGCTCCGGCCCACACCACGGGTATAAACAGGAAGTGGATGCAGTGCACATTTGGTGAATTTGCCGAATGGCATTGATGAAGCACTGTTCCTGCAGCGATCAAGCAGAGAGAGAGAGAGAACGAGAGAGAGAAACACCTGTGCTGGGATAGAGGCACGTTCAGCGTGCCCATGTGCTCACTGTCTGGTTGAAAGAGCAAACTGCTGTTTTCACAGCACTATTGTTGTTTCGGTGAGGGCGTTCCACAGTGAGAGCAGACACAGGCTACACTACATTCCTGTGCCTGCCGCGGTTGTCCCTGGGTGCTTCAGCACTAAAAGAGCGTTTCCTCTAAAAGAGCAACGCGGGTGTGACACTGCATCTTTTTCAAGATGTCATTCCATCCGTCAGCTGACGGTCATAATCGTTGTCTTATGTGTCTGGGCATTCAGCACGCTTAGGCAGCGTTTGTGGATAGTGACTATCTCTGCGCTTAGGTCGAGACTCGCCTACCTCCGGGAAGGTGGAGTCCCCTTACCTATGCCCCAATCTAGAGCTATTCCTGCCCAGCAGAATAGACCTACTTCGGCGAATAGCCAGGTTGACCTGAGGATCACGTTTAGGGCACACCCGCCGAGCCAGCCTCCGCAGGCCCCTAATCCCTCTGAAGCGCCGCAGCCGGTTGAGCTTCCAGAAGAAATCGCTGGCTCCTCCTGGGGGGGTCCCGGGGAGTAGCGTTGCCCGAGACGGACCCCGAGCTGACGGCTATGCTTTCCCGGGCCGCCGAAAAGGTAGGGTTTGAGTGGAACCCTCCACCGTGTCCAGAGCTTTCCAGGTTGGATGATTGGTTTCTCGGGCGGCTCGCGCTGTTTCTCAGTGTCCAGCCCCAGTACCTTTCTTCCCAGAGGTGCATGAGGAGCTCACGAGGTGGTGGACGGCACCTTTTTCTGCCAGAAACCGGCTGAGTGGCTCCTCCCTCCTCACTACCCTTGATGGCGGGCCAGCCAAAGGGTAAGTGGGGATCCCGCTGTTGGAATGGGTGCAACTGTGCAACTGTGTCCAGCGTCCGCTTTCACCTGGTGCGGAGACCCATGCCACCCATCCAGGGCCTGTAAGTCTGACTGGGAAGGCTTACAAAGCTTGTGGACAGGCTGCGTCCACCTTGCATGCCACGTTGCTCCAGGTGCACCAGGCCCAGGCACTCATGGACATGCACGAGGGTAAGCCTGACCCAGAGCTCCTCCGGGAGTTCCGGACGGCGACGGACCTCGCCCTCCAGGCGACGAAAGTCACCGCCCGTTCCATTGGTCAGGCGATGTCCACTCTTGTGGTCCAGGAGCGACATCTCTGGCTCAACCTGGCCGATATGAGGGAGACCGACAAGTATCGGTTCCTGGACTCCCCCATTTCCCAGGTTTATTCGGCGACACGGTCAAGAGCTTTGCACAGCAGTTCTCAGCCACCCAAAAGCAGACGGAGGCCATTAGACACATCCTGCCCCGGCGGCCAGCTGCTGCCTCCACTCAGCTGCTGGCCGCAGTTCATCCGCCTGCTCGTCGCCGAGCCCAGCAGCAGCCTCCACCAGGGCAACATCTTGGAGCCATCTGCTGGAAGGCCGTCCAGCCCGCTCAGGCCGCAGCCAAGCCAGGTGGCAAGCGCCGTCGCAAGAGACCCTGAGACGGGCCACCCAGAGATGGAGGGGACAGCTCTTCGGGAGGTGGAGACAGCACTGCTTCCTCTCCCGGAGGAGGGCCAGGAGAGAATCTTTTGTTTCAATTTGAATTCTGTTCCGCCACTGGCCTTCATGCCAGTGGTACCCAAAACTTCACCAAAAGAGCAGTTTCCAAAATCTCTGGAACGCACACAAGAGGCCTCCTCACACCCGTGCGCCCCCTCAGCGGAAGCAGGTAAGTGTTGCATTGCACACTCAGACCCCACTTCGGGCCGCTATGTTGTCTGAGTCGGGTCCCTGCTCTCCGCTGCGCTGCCCCGCTGCGGGTACGTCTGTGGTGCCGTTGGTCTCGCTGGTTCGGTCTCTGGGAGCCTGGCTAGTGCTTCCCAGCACGTCCCGCTGGCTCATCCGTACTATCAAACTCGGCTACGCGATTCAGTTTGCACGCCGGCCCCCCAAGTTTAGGGGCATTCACTTCACCTCCGTGTCGAAGGAGAGTGCCCCTGTCCTACAGGCGGAGATCGCAGTCCTACTGGCGAAGGACACGATAGAGCCGGTCCCTCCAGCCGATATGAAGACGGGCTTCTATAGCCCGTACTTCATTGTACCCAAGAAAGGCGGCGGGTTATGGCCAATCTTGGACCTGGTTCTTGAATTGGTCCCTTCACAGGCTGCCGTTCAGAATGCTAACGCAGAAACGCATCTTCAGGTGCATCCGTCCCCAAGATTGGTTTGCAGCAATCAACCTGAAGGACGCGTACTTTCATGTCTCGATTCTCCCTCGACCAAGAGCCGTTCCTACGCTTTGCGTTCGAGGGACGGGCATATAAGTACAGAGTCCTACCCTTCGGGCTGTCCCTGTCGCCCCGTGTCTTCACGAAAGTCGCGGAGGCGGCCATTGCTCCCATGAGAGAGCGTGGTGTTCGCATCCTCAACTACCTCGACGACTGGCTGATCCTAGCTCAGTCGCAGGCGCAGTTGTGCAAACACAGGGACATGGTGCTCAGTCACCTCAGCCGGTTGGGACTTCGGGTCAACTGGGAAAAGAGCAAACTCTGCCCCGTGCAGAGGATCTCTTTTCTCGGTATGGAGCTGGACTCGGTCAATCTGACAGCGCGACTCACAGAGGAGCGCGTCCATTCGGTGTTGAACTGCTTCGATTCGAAACATTTTCAGAGGCTCTTGGGGCATATGGCATCTGCAGCCGCAGTGACGCCGCTCGGATTGCTTCATTTGAGGCCGCCGAAGTGCCGAAGAGTTCCCCTAGAACAAGTGTCCAGGCATGCTGTTGTCTCCATGGATCCCTCATCCACCGGCTGGGGGGCCACATACAACGGCCTTGCAGTTTCGGGTCTGTGGACGGGGCCTCAACTGCAATGGCATATCAATTGCCTCGAGTTGTTAGCAGTTCGTGTTAGCAGTTCGTTGAGTTAGCAGGCAAGCACGTTTTGGTCCGTACAGACAACACTGTGGCCGTTGCGTACATCAACAAACAGGGTGGTCTACACTGTGCAAGGTCAGGGAGGACGAGGAGCAGGTACTCCGTACTGGCCCAACCGCACCTGGTTCCTGGAACTAGTGCTCCTCGCGACAGCACCTCCTTGGCCCATTACTCTGAGGAAAGACCTCCTGACTCAGAGACGGGGCACCCTATGGCACCCGCGTCCATCCTGTGGAAACTCCATGTCTGGTCCCTGGACGGGATGCGGAGGTTCTAGGTGGCCTACCACAGACTGTGGTAGACACCATCACTTCCGCTAGAGCCCGCTCTACGAGGCGCCTCTATGCGTTGAAGTGGAACCTGTTCGTCGAATAGTGTTCTTCTCAACGAGAAGACCCCCGAAGATGTTCGATCAGTTCTGTGCTTTCCTTCCTGCAAGAAGGGTTGGAGCGAAGGCTGTCTTCCTCCACCCTCAAAGTGTATGTTGCCGCTATCGCCGCAAATCACGACATGGTTGATGGTAAGTCCTTAGGGTAGCACGATCTGATCGTCAGGTCCCTGAGGGGGGCGAGGAGATTAAATCCGCCTCGCCCTCACTCTATACCCTCTTGGGACTTATCTCTGGTGCTAACCGCACTGCAGAGAGCTCCTTTTGAACCTTTGCAGTCAGCAGAGTTAAAAATTCTGCATTGGCTTCCATCACGAAAATTAGTCAATTTTCGGTCGACGAATCGTGCCTGGAATTCGGGGCGGGTAACTCTCATGTAATCCTGAGACCCCGGCCCGAATATGTGCCCAAGGTTCCCACCACTCCCTTTCGGGACCAGGTGGTAAACCTGCAAGCGCTGCCCTCGGAGGAGGCAGACCCAGCCCTGGCTTTTCTCTGTCCCGTTCGTGCTCTGCGGACTTACGTGGACAGAACGCAAAGCTTCAGGACCTCAGAGCAGCTCTTCATCTGTTACGGAGGCCAGCAGAAGGCAAAGGCTGTCTCCAAGCAGAGGATGGCCCACTGGATAGTGGATGCCATCGCCTTGGCGTATGAAACCCAAGCGGTGCGGGGCGGAGCACCAATGGCCATTGGCTCGTTCTCTATACACTCGAAGCTGATAGGGGCTCCCAGAAGTGATCCCAATTTGTCGGTGGCGTCAGACGTACGTCTCCGTTCCCTCCTTCAGGGAACGAGGGTTACATACGTAACCGAGACGTTTTATTTATTGCACTTTTTAGTAGAAACAAAATCTGTACTCAAGTATACGTACAAGAACTTATGATTACTCAAGCAGAAGTAAAAGTTATAATGTCAATAACTTGAGTAAGAGTGAGAAGTATCCACTGAAAAGACTAATTTAGTAGCAGAACAAGCTAATGATGATGGGGAATCAATGAAGCATATGTGAAAAGGGAGAAAGATTATTTGTAGCCAATAAAAGACACTAGCAGAATACACAAGAAGTGGATGCAAACACGAATGAAAAACATGTCCTGTATACAGGGAAATATGTAAAGCTGGTCACAAAAAGAAAATGTATGGAAATAAATGCACAAGTTGCAAACAGAGAGACAGGAAGAACACAGAGGAACCACAGAGATGAAAGAGACTGAACTGGACCGAGTCAACGAGAAGGACCGAAACCCTCAAGGTCAATAATCAGATGCTGGTTGTAATGTCAAATCACTGAGAGATCTGGACGCTTTGAAGAGAAATTACATGAGAAAATCCCACTAGCATATCCAGGCCACAAGATGTCATGCTTATGCTGAAGAGTAGAATCTGTGTTTAAAGGATTAGTTCACTTCAAAATGAAAATTTCCTGATAATTTACTCACCCTCATCTCATCCACGATGTTCATGTCTTTCTTTCTTCAGTCGAAAAAAGAAATTAAGTCCAGGAGAAGAACAAGATTGATGATATGCTGCATGTTGCTTTATTTAAAAGGCAGTAACTGAGTTGCAGTGACTTCTGCTGAAGCTGCTTAGTTAACTTGTTTTAATTAATTCAGTTCAATTTCAGATACACAACGTATATGAAAAGTATTTGCCGTTTAATAAATACAAATACATGCATGGTCCATTGTCTCGACACTCTTTTGTATGTCTTTGTATTAACAACTTACAAGTTTGAGTAAAAAAACAAAAATGAAGGCAATCAGTTTCCACATATTTGTCTAGTAATGTAAACAAGTATGTCAAGAAACAGGGTTGGGGAGTAACGGAATAAATGGAATGGAAATGGAATGGAAAATGGGAATACTTTCAGGATTACAATGGTTCAATTTAAAACCAAATAAATGAGTATTTTGACACAATAACGCTATATTAAGCGCTGCTTGATTACAGTTCCAGTCACGACTCACTGAGCCACCTGCAGGTGCATGCGCAAATAACACCTGTCCACAGTCATTCTCCTCAGACGCAGGTTGAGACACAGCTAAGATATTGATCACGATGCTTCCCGCTGGGAAAATGTTTTCATGTCTGGAAATTCCACAGTTATTTTGTTTTCAAAGAGGAAAAAAAGAAAACAACATAGCCCAAACCATGCTTTCTAGCTTTGAAGATGCTTTCTTTATCAAAGGACTCAACATTCAACTTAAACATTCACAGGTACGACTAGCACGGAAATCATGTTAGCTAAAATTTAGATTTAAAGTTCCATAGTTTGTATGATCGCAGTTGTATGTACGTTTCTAGTGGAAAATGAGCTGGAAAATGCAGAAATTAACAAGAGTTCCCACAAAAGGGAACTCCCACCGCTAACACGCAGGGTCAGTCAGTGAAATAAAAAAAAGATCACAGGATCAACATGTATTTTAAAATAGACTAATATGTAAATGGTGTAGTGTTATTTAATATTGTGTATATGTATAAGTATTTTTTTGTACATGTTAAATAAAAAATAAAACCATACTGTAGCAAGCCACTAGATGTCTAGACTTTTATATATATATATATATATATATATATATATATATACAGTATACGGGGCTGTGTAATCTGTAGTTGGTGAAACAAGACATGATTGATTAGTTTTAATAGTTTTTATTTTAAATTCGTAGTTAAAAGTACTTTGATATTGCTTTTGCTTTACATATTGCTTTATTTACATATGTGACATTAAAGGGCATATTGCAGGTTACATTTTTTCAAAAACGAATATATAACCTTGTATGAAAATACCATATGAAAAATTAATGCAGGATTTAAAATGTTTTAAAAAGACATGAGGGCACACATTTAGTAGATAAAGTGACCATTTCTTTGACTGTTTGTAAAATCGTGTCATATTACGTCACAAGTTGTTTGCCGGGCTCTGCGTTGCCTCAGTGCAGAATAGGTTGGTATTCAGTACGAGTCTGTGTTTTCTGTAGTTTTTATAATTTTTTTAATTTATCATCGTCATGGTAAATTATTGTGTTTGTGGAGGTTGCACAAACTCCAGCCTGTCAGGACATCGAGTCCACAGGTTTCCTAACAAGAAAGGACGGTGAAATCTTCATGCCTGGGTGGCGTTTTGTGCAGGGACTTCACTTCTGCATCTGCTTAGAAACACGCAGCGGTGTGTAGTTTAAATGTAATTACTAAACTAAATTAACTATATCAACTACATTACTTGAATATATATGATAATTTAAATGAGCTGATGATATCACCGTTTTCTCCAGAGCGGCTGTACAGCCGAATCAAATTCTGTTCATTATTTTCCTGTTTAACACTGTGAAGCTGCTTTGAAGCAATCTGCATTGTGAAAAGCGCTATATAAATAAAGTTGACTTGACTTGACTTGTAGTGTTCACTTTAGACCGGAGGATTATCATCCCGGCGGTATGATGGAGATACGATTCAAGCTCAAGCCCAACCCCGCCCCCCCCTTGTGCACGCCTCTGCTACTCACACAACTCAATATATCTCCTCTAATCGTTGTTCTGTCTAATCCTGGCCTGTCTCTAATTGTGTGTCATAATTGTATGGCTGTGGTCCGTCATTTGAGTATGAATAAACATTTACAATTTCCTCAGCGTCCAAACTGTCATTGTGATCCATTGTTGAAATTGACCGCACTCCCTCCCGTTACGTCACTTCCGTTTTCGACATTTTCAGATGCAGAAGTAAAATGTTCCCACAAAAATGACTCCAAAAGCCTTAGTAGTGTATTTATAAGTATATTTTAAAGGAAATCTAGTTCCTACATTATTTTTCTATATATTGACTCACTGGGGGCTCTAACCTGCAATATGCCCTTTAAAGGAATCCAAAAGTAATCAGATTACATTACTTTCATACAGTGGTGTTTGGATTACATTACTGAATACTTTTTGATGAAGTAATTTGTGATTGTAACGGAATACATTTTAAAAGTAACCCTCCCAACCCTGTTTGCTAGTACACTCGTTGTAGTGGCACCACCGTTTCAAGCATAGAAAACTGAAATCATGTGACTTTGGCAGTTTGATTCAAGCTCCGAACCGCTGATTCGAAACAAAAGATTTGTAAAGGTTTCGAAATCGGCCATCACTACTGGAAACATGATGAGTGTAAAAGATTAGAGCAGTTTGATCCAGACCTACAGATGTAGCGTTTACTGACTATTGACCAGTAAGATCCGCAGAGGGTCAATACAACAGAAGAAGTTCAGCCTGTTGGGTCATTTCATTGGTGTTGCATGTTTGTTCAGTTTGGTTTGTTTTCACTGGGTTCTGTTCCTTTTTTGGCTGCCTGTCATTTGGGTTAAATGACCCTACAGTGAGGACTCGCAGCAGAGACGTGGGAATTAGGACTGAAAAGGAAGAGTACTTGTTTAAAGAATTTGGCGTGGACAGGCGAACAGAGAAAAAACTAAAATAAATGCGTAAAAAGCAGAGACGACATGTCAGATCTCAGCTGGTGGATACAGAGTTTAGAAATAACAGACAGGAAGAGGAAACAAATCACAGAACGACATTGGAACGACTCTGGTGGGCTTGGCATCAGGGCGGAGGCAGTGTGTAAATGGGAGGGGCAAAAGAGGAGAGACCGACGCCCACACTTTTTCTCGTTGTTACCAGCTACTGCTACTGTTTTTTCTCGTCGTTACCAGCAGCCATATCACCCTGTAGCCCAAGATTGGTTTCCCACTGAAACTAAGCAGGGCTGAGCCTGGTCAGTACCTGGATGGGAGACCTCCTGGGAAAACTAGGTTGCTGCTGGAAGAGGTGTTAGTTAGGCCAGCAGGGGGCGCTCACCCTGTGGTCTGTGTGGGTCCTAACACCCCAGTATAGTGATGGGGACACTATACTGTAACAAGCACCGTCCTTCGGATGAGACGTTAAACCGAGGTCCTGGCTCTCTGTGGTCATTAAAAATCCCAGATTTGCCCAATGGCCCATGTCCATAATGGCCTCCTAATCACCCCTATATATATATATATATATATATATATATACGATTGGCTTCATCACTCTGTCTTCTCTCCACCAATCAGCTGGTGTGTGGTGGGCGTTCTGGCGCAATATGGCTGCCGTCGCATCATCCAGGTGGATGCTGCACATCGGTGGTGTTTAAGGAGATTCCCCCCTTCTATATGTAAAGCGCTTTGAGTACCCAGAAAAGCGCTATATAAATGTAACAAATTATTATTCCTTCTTGCCGCCCATCACTCAAAGCGACTGCTTGCCTAACGTCCCTCTGTTCCTTCCGTGCAATTCCCCGCCCCCGTCGCCCTGCTCTCTGTCAGACGTCCTGTTCTTTCCTCTATCTGTTCCTCACATCCAGCCTTTTCCAAGAGAGAGGAGAGGAGATGCACCAGCTCAACAAGACTGACACTGTTTATCACTTACGGCAAGTCAATATTCATGGATGAAATATACAGGCAAAAGTTTGGACACACCTTTTTGTTCTTTATTATGGTCATTTACTATGTTAGTCATGGGGATCAGAAACTGTTTGATTACCCACATTCTTCAAAATATCTGCTTTTGTGTTCATCAGAAGAAAGAAACTCATACAGGATTAGAACGACATGAGGGCGAGTAAATGATGACAGATTTTAAATTTTTGGGTGAACTATCCCTGTAAGAACATTTCACACAAGTTTTAAACATACAAATATTGGAAACATGATGACTGTAAAAGATGAAAGCAGCTTGATCCAGACCTACAGGTGTAATTTTCACTCACTATTGACCGGTAAGATCCTCAGAGAGCAAAAACAAGAACAGAAGAATGGAAAGAGTGTGTCAGTGAAGGTGGTTGTGAATGTGTGTAGATGTGTGTTAGTTACAGGATCAGAGAATGA
The DNA here is from genome assembly GCA_039654625.1 of Rhinogobio ventralis. Classification (NCBI taxonomy): domain Eukaryota; kingdom Metazoa; phylum Chordata; class Actinopteri; order Cypriniformes; family Gobionidae; genus Rhinogobio; species Rhinogobio ventralis. Next base: position 3,013,382 of record CM077196.1, read on the forward strand.
CACCGTTCCTCCGTCATAGTCCAGATACACTCTCACACGCTCAAGCTTCTGTTTAACAGGAAAACCAAACACAGACAGTCCGTACCACACACACCAGACATCAGTGTTAAAGAAAACACATCCCTTCCTCTGGTTTGATGCTGTAGTTACTCCAAGAGTCCAGCGTTCACTCAGTTTAACCTCCACATCCCAGCGGTGTGTTCCTGAGTTAAAACCCTCTGAACCCAGAACACATGGATAACAGTCAAATCTCTCAGGATTATTAGGGAGCGGTTGTTCATTCCTGATGTCTCTCACACTGGCCAGATCATCAGACAGGACGAGGAGCGGATGAGCCGTGTTTGGATCCAGAATCACAGGAGCTGATGAGACACAAATCAACAGCTGCTTTTATTCTGATCTTCATATAATGATCAAGAGTGAACCAATCACAGATTATTATGAATTATGACACTCGTCCTATTGATCAAACACATCAGACATTTTCCTCTGATCACTGTCAGTGTTTTTAGTTACACACTCATTTTTATCATCAGTGTTTAATGGCATCAGAGACAAACATTAAATGTGTGATTCAAACATTTGTGTCTCATCAAGAGAAACTGATATTCTGGAAAAGATTCAATCACAATCAAACAATCAGAGCTGTTGAGATGAAAAACTGCATCTGTATGAATCCTGTTTCATCTGATCATCTTCATTAAACTGGGTCTTAATGTGTGTGTGTGTGTGTGTTAAATACTTTGTTTCTGTCAGTTGTGTTTGTGTTAGTTATGAATAATCAATCATGTTAATATTTTAAGATGTAATAAATCTGAAGCAGGTTCTTCTGGTAAACACATCATTATCTGAACAGACCTTCATCATTGTGTTTCTGAAACATGGAAATATGAAGATTCATGAAGCACTTCTTCTAGAAACCCTTTCAAAATGGATTCAGGATTCATGCAAAACTTATTAAGAAAAGAAACGTTTTGAATGATCCTAAGTGCAATTTTTGAACAATTCTTAAGTTCTCAAATATACCAATAACAACATCTTCCTCATTATATCCCTTATGGAAAGAAAATATGTTTACATATATTTATGATAAATAAATATACTGTATTATTCTATATATTGTAACATATTAACACAATAGATTTTTCCATATATTTTTCAATATATAGACATAAATATATGGAAATATATTTTCTTTCTGTAAGGGATTTAATGATCTGCTCAAGGTAAATCTGATCAATATACACTCACCTAAAGGATTATTAGGAACACCTGTTCAATTTCTCATTAATGCAATTATCTAATCAACCAATCACATGGCAGTTGCTTCAATGCATTTAGGGGTGTGGTCCTGGTCAAGACAATCTCCTGAACTCCAAACTGAATGTCAGAATGGGAAAGAAAGGTGATTTAAGCAATTTTGAGCGTTGCATGGTTGTTGGTGCCAGACGGGCCGGTCTGAGTATTTCACAATCTGCTCAGTTACTGGGATTTTCACGCACAACCATGTCTAGAGTTTACAAAGAATGGTGTGAAAAGGGAAAAACATCCCGTATGCGGCAGTCCTGTGGGCGAAAATGCCTTGTTGATGCTAGAGGTCAGAGGAGAATGGGCCGACTGATTCAAGCTGATAGAAGAGCAACTTTGACTGAAATAACCACTCGTTACAACCGAGGTATGCAGCAAAGCATTTGTGAAGCCACAACACGCACAACCTTGAGGCGGATGGGCTACAACAGCAGAAGACCCCACCGGGTACCACTCATCTCCACTACAAATAGGAAAAAGAGGCTACAATTTGCATGAGCTCACCAAAATTGGACAGTTGAAGACTGGAAAAATGCCTGGTTGCCTGGTCTGATGAGTCTGGATTTCTGTTGAGACATTCAGATGGTAGAGTCAGAATTTGGCGTAAACAGAATGAGAACATGGATCCATCATGCCTTGTTACCACTGTGCAGGCTGGTGGTGGTGGTGTAATGGTGTGGGGGATGTTTTCTTGGCACACTTTAGGCCCCTTAGTGCCAATTGGGCATCGTTTAAATGCCACGGCCTACCTGAGCATTGTTTCTGACCATGTCCATCCCTTTATGACCACCATGTACCCATCCTCTGATGGCTACTTCCAGCAGGATAATGCACCATGTCACAAAGCTCGAATAATTTCAAATTGGTTTCTTGAACATGACAATGAGTTCACTGTACTAAAATGGCCCCCACAGTCACCAGATCTCAACCCAATAGAGCATCTTTGGGATGTGGTGGAACGGGAGCTTCGTGCCCTGGATGTGCATCCCACAAATCTCCATCAACTGCAAGATGCTATCCTATCAATATGGGCCAACATTTCTAAAGAATGCTTTCAGCACCTTGTTGAATCAATGCCACGTAGAATTAAGGCAGTTCTGAAGGCGAAAGGGGGTCAAACACAGTATTAGTATGGTGTTCCTAATAATCCTTTAGGTGAGTGTATATAAATATGTATAGTATTTTTATGGACCCATTGTGTGAGCTGTCTCTTTAATACTGCATGGTTTATATACACGTTGCTGCTGATTGGGATGACATTTTTGACACACCCACCAAACGAGAGAATTTATCTCAAACCCGTTGCACACTGTTTCCAGGAAACATGTCGTTCAACCTGGAAACCGTAGCAAAACGTTGCACACCGGTTTGAGCTTGAACGTGCCCCGGCTGACAGAGGCGCATTATTATACACAAACGGCTGTGTGTGTGTGTTTCAGTCAATAAAGGAACATGTAATTATGACAAATCAGTTCTAATCAAACTTCAAAAAAAAGGAATCAATCCTCACCTTGATGTGTTGAACTGTTTTCTCAAACTCTCCTTTAATGTTTTTATTGTGTTTAAGTTTGTCTTGTAAGGACTTCAGTGCTGTATTGAGCGCCTCCTGGAATTTAAAGAGAAAATCTTCTGTAATATGATCTTTTATGTAATACATTCTGTAAGTTTAAACTAGTGTTTATCCTCATCTGTAAATCTGTCTTACCTTATATGCTGGTACAACTTCACCGATGGGTCTGAATTTGTGATTGTCGTGTTTCTGTGAGTTAATACACACTACACACACCGGCTGTTTGTCCTCCAGACAGAAGAGTTTGAGTTTCTCACTGTGTAAACTGCAGAGCTCCTCAGATCCTGATGAACGCCTCTCATTTCTCTCCTTCAGGAACAACTCACACAAGTTTTTCAACACAAGATTACATGGAGGTTCATGTCTTGACAATTTCCTGCAGACAGGGCACTCCTGAGTTTCCTTGGTTCTCCAGAACTGTTGAAGACACTTTTTACAGAAACTGTGACTACAGGACAGAAGAACGGGATCCTTGAAGATTTCATGACACACAGGACAAGAAAAATCATCTTCAGATAGTGAAGCCATTTTCTCAGTTTGAGCTCAAGCACTTTCACTTTCTGAATCAAGGTTTCAAAAAAGAATAACAACGAGAATCACAAAGATCTGCTGTCTGTTCACAAACAAACGTTTCAAATCCTTCTTGAAAGTTTTTCCTCTTCATTCTTCATTGATCGCTGATTGTTTGTGGCTTTTGTTGAGACAAAGACAGTATGACCGAAAGGAGAAATAACAAGTCCGTCTCTTTCTGGTAAGCGTTGTAAGAGCGTGGAGTTTCTGATCATGTGAGTGTGTTTGTTCAGTCTTTCCCTCACACTGACTGCAGTTTCTTTCTGCTTCAAGTCCTCCACTATCATCCCTGTTCCACAGAAAGCCACAGTCTCTTGTCTTAATGCCTGCAGACCAACACCGGTTCCCATGAAGTGTTTTGAGAGCCTTATTAAGAAATGCATCCTGGGCACCAAACCAAGTCATTTGACCCACTACAGTTTGTGTACAGGACAAACAGATCCACAGAGGATGCTGTTTCATTTACCATTCACAACATTATAACCCAGTTGGAGAATAAGGACAGTTATGCCCGATTACTTTAGTGTACAGTTTGGCATTTAACAATATCATGACCTCAAATCTCATCTGCATAACCTCCTGTGCTGTGTAACTGGATACTGAGCTTCCTCACTGGCAGATCCCAACTGAAAACACTCCTCCAGCACCTCATAATGAACACCGGCGTTCATCTATACCGTTTTAAATTTCATTAACATTTTTGTGGAATAGCAAGAGCCTTCTACATTCATTTATCTCAACAAACAAATGACCATTTAACCACTATAACTGAAATAAAACAATGATTCATTTACATCAAGAATTGAAATAAATGTCTGTACAATGAATGAGGTTTAGTGAGAAAAATATTGTATTTGCTTAATATGGGAAAATCAGACACACTTCACTGAAATAATCAGGTAAAATGAAAGTAGCCTGAAAAAAAAGAATCTTAAAATTGTCTCCAATTGTTATAGAAAAATTTAAAATTAATTATTTACTGAACAGTCTGAGGAAAGATGTGTTAATATGTCTCTGTCAGTGTTGCTGTAGTGCTGGATCTCAGTCATGTGATCAGTGAATCACAGAATAAAGATAAAGATAAAGTTCTAAAAATCGTTCTCAATATTAATAGCAGAGTTCACACCACAGCCGTGATAACGGCATAGAGAAACAATATCATTGAAATCACTTTCAGAACGGTTTTATCCAGCTGATGAACGATAAAAACATTGACAGCCAATCAGAATCAATCCTGCTGTAACAAGCTCGAGCATTTGAAGTGTCAGACAAGGGTGCGCTTAGAATAAACAGAACGATATAATCCGCTGTTGTGGACGCTAATATAGTTATCTTTATAGTTATCGTTCTTGGTGTGAACGAGTCTTTAGTCATGTGATATGGTTTAAATACTGGAAACATGATCCAGACCTACAGGTGTAATTTTCACTGACTATTGACCGGTAAGATCCGCAGAGAGTCAATACACCAGAAGAATGGAAAGAGTGTGTCAGTGAAGGTGGTTGTGAATGTGTGTAGATGTGTGTTAGTTACAGGATCAGAGAACGACGCCGTTCCTCCGTCATAGTCCAGATCAACTCTCACACGCTCAAGCTTCTGTTTAACAGGAAAACCAAACGCAGACAGTCCGTACCGCACACACCAGACATCAGTGTCAAAGAAAACACTTCCCTTCCTCTGGTTTGATGCTGTAGTTACTCCAAGTCTCCAGTATCGACTCGGTTTAACCTCCACATCCCAGCGGTGTGTTCCTGAGTTAAATCCCTCTGAACCCAGAACACATGGATAACAGTCAAATCTCTCAGGATTATCAGGAAGCGGCTGTTCATTCCCGATATCTCTCACACTGGCCAGATCATCAGACAGGACAAACCGTGGATGAGCCGTGTTTGGATCCAGAATCACAGGAGCTGATGAGACACAATCAACATCTGCTTTTATTCTGATCTTCATATAATGATCAAGAGTGAACCAATCACAGATTATTATGAATTATGACACTCGTCCTATTGATCAAACACATTAGACATTTTCTTCTGATCAGTGTCAGTGTTTTTAGTTGCACACTCATTTTTATTATGTCTAAAGCTTAAATGTCTCAACTGCACATAGTGATTTTTGTTGTGGTGGAGCCGTTGCTTAAACATTAAATATGCACTTTATTTCAGATACTCACACAGCAAAATCCCCAGTGTTAAATCAACACTGCTCAGAGCACATGGTCCCACTCTACAGACTGTTAAAGTAATACTAAAGCTGTGTTAATGAGGAAACACTGATCACCATAATGGTGACCAAATATTTTCAGGCCTCCGAAATATTCTCCAGCCTTTATCGACGATTTTACAGAAATGTTATCAGCAATCTCGTCTGAGTTTGACTTTTGCTATTGCTGGGGATTTTAACATTCACATAGATAATACTGAATCCAGTCCAGCAAAAGATCTCATGACTGTTCTTAACACTTTTGATCTGACTCAGCATGTTCATGGACCCACACACAATCATGGACACACTCTAGATTTACTTCTCAGTAAGGGTCTAAACATTCATCGATTGTTATAAAGGATGTAGCACTCTCTGATCATTTCTGTATTTTCTTTGATATATTGATCTCTCCTGCCATTGAAGTTAGATCTGTCTCTGTCAAAAAGAGATGCTTAAATGAGAACACTAGTGTGCTGTTTATGAAGGCCGTATCTCTGACACCAAGCATATCTGCAGACTCTGTTGATTTTCTACTTGACTCCTTTAACTCCAAAGTCAAGAATGTTATTGATGACATTGCTCCTGAGAAAGTCAGGAAAAAGACCGGCAGACCTAAAGCTTCTTGGAGAAACACAAGAGCATTTCAAAGTATGAAAAGAAAATGCAGGAAAGCTGAGCGCATGTGGCGGAAGACAAAACTTCACGATTAGTCCATTATAACATCTATAAAGACAGCCTTCATGATTTCAATGTGGAGCTAGGCACAGCTAGACAGACCTTCTCAAATATTATAAACAGAAACATAAACACCTGCACTCTTTTTGCTACTGTCGAGAGACTAACAAGCCCCCCTGAGTCACATTCCCAGTGAATTGCTCTCTGAAAGCAAATGCAATGAGTTTTTTTTCTGAGAAGATCATAAGATCCTCGTGCTGTGCTGAGGTCAGACAGACTCGTCCACAATTTCAGAAATTAGTCACAATGTCTGATTTTGAGGCAATTGATGGTAAAATCTTGGAAGAAACTGTACAGCACCTTAAAACATCAACATGCACCCTTGACACACTCCCCACTTCTTTTTCAAAAGTGTGTTTAACTGTTTAGAAGCAGATCTCCTAGAAGTGGTGAACTCCTCACTTCTTTCTGGGACTTTTCCAAACTCCCTGAAAACTGCAGCTGTTAAGCCAATCCTGAAAAAGAGCAACTATAGATTTTTAAGCAACTATAGACCATCTCAAATCTCCCCTTCATAGGCAAGATAATAGACACTGTCGATCACAACATTCTTCTTGACAGTCTGGAAAACTGGGTCTGGCTGTCTGGGATGGTCCTCAAATGGTTCAGGTCATATTTAGAAGGGAGAGGTTATTATGTGAGTGTAGGTGACCATAAGTCTGAGTGGACATCCATGACATGCGGAGTCCCACAAGGCTCAATTCTTGCTCCACTCCTATTCAACCTGTACAACCAAATAATGAGAAAGCCCTATCACCTAACGACTACAGCCCTGTTGACTCCCTGTGTAAATGCATTGATGAAATTAACAATTGGATGTGCCAAAACTTTCTTTAGTTAAACAAAGACAAAACTGAAGTCATTGCATTTGGAAACAAAGATGAAATTCACAAGGTGAACGCAAACCTTGAGGCTAGAGGTCTAAAAACAGTCAGGAACAGTCCTGTGATTCCTTAGTTTCAGTAGTCATGTCAAAGCAATAACTAAATCAGCCTATTATCATCTCAAAAATATTGCAAGAATTTGATGCTTTGTTTCCAGAAAAGACCTAGAGAAACTTGTTCATGCTTTCATCACCAGAAGGGTGGACTATTGTAATGGACTCCTCACCGGCCTTCCCAAAAAGACCATTAGACAGCTGCAGCTCATACAGAATACAGAACCATATGAACATATCACGCCAGTCCTCAGGTCTTTACACTGGCTCCCAGTTACATTCAGAATAGACTGTACTGTTACTTGTTTATAAATCACTCAATGGCCTAGGACCTCAATACATTGCAGATATGCTGATTGAATATAAATCATTTCACTCAGATCATTAGGATCAAGTCACTTAGAAAAACATCTGTTTAGCTGTGCATTTACTAAATGAGCACTGCGCCACTGTCCAACTGACTGTATCTTAATGTATTATCTCTCTCAACAAAGTTTTTAAGTGGGGAGTGATCCATGATGGTTGAACTCTGTGGTGACTAATATGGAAAGCATTAGTCAGATTCCTGGATTAAGCCGGGTTCCTGGATTAAGTGATCCATTGTGAACCCGAGGTTAACCCAAAGGTTGAGGACCAAATTAAACAAGAGTAGACTGTGAGTGCAGCCTAGAGCTCCCTTGCCCAATTTCAGGTGGAAAATCAGACCTCTCTGTTATATAGGTGCACGCCGAAATAACCACAGAGAACAACAATCATGGGGAAGTCCCAGAGTTAAATGATCAATATCAAATCAAAATGTATTTATAAAGCACCATAAAAACAACAGTAGTTGACCACTGTGATGTACAATACAAAACTAAAATAAACAAAAAGACCGCAATGCAATGAGAATGAAGGAGTACAACAAAACACAGATAAATGATGGGGCCTCTAGGAACAGTTATTAATAGGGTTCTAACTTTGATTTAAATTCAGATTCCGATGAAACTAATCTGAGGGAACCTGGAAGGCTATTCCATAGTTTTGGCCCAACAACAGAAAAAGCACGGTCGCCTCTCAACTTTAATCTAGATCTCGGGACCATCAACAATCGTCGTTCAGAGGACCTCAGAGATCTAACAGATGTATTTGAATTGAAAAAGTTCACATAGGTATTTAGGAGCTGTTCCGGTCATATCCAAGGAAATAAAATGCGCAAGGAAATAAACATAACTTATTCTTTTTATAACTGTTTTACTGAATGAGCACTGTGCCACTGTATGTCCGACTGATATTGTATTTTATTTTTGCATCCTCCTTTTTTTGTACTGCTTTAATATTTTTTATATAATTTTTTATTCTCACCTTTTATTGTTATTTTTATTTCTTTTGATTATTTTAATTCCTTCTAAGTAAAGCACTTTGAATTACCATTGTGTATGAAATGTGCTATATAAATAAACTTGCCTTGCCTAAACATCTGTTAATCTCAATAAGAGAGAACTGACGTCTGAGATCTTCAGAGATTTAATATCTTCTTTTATCTTCAGTTGTGGCTGGAAGTTTCTCTTTTTCTTTTCTGTCTTGTTTCTCTGTCCTTCATTGATTCTGCTCATTATCAGCAGGTGTTCATCATTAATGCTCAATCATCACTCAGTTATCTCATTAACTTCAACACTGCTTCAATGGTACTTTAACTCAGTAGTGAGCACACACATGAACACTAGGAGGTGTTAATTTAACATGGGCGTTTTCCTGTCTACTATTACGCAAATCTTACCGGTTTCATTTACGTATGACTGACAAATATGAATCACATTTATGTTTATTAATCTGTTTATGTTAAAACTATATTATCCAAATGGATGGACATTTTATATGCAATTCAAATACATAAATCTTAAGTTTAGACCTATATTTTATTGATTGTATGTAATCTAAATTTTAACTATAACATGCAAAGTTTTAATCTACTGACTCAACATAATAAATATATCATATCATAATATGGTTGGATGCTAATAATGTCGAAGTCTATATGCTTAATAGCTCTGTTTGACATATCCCTGCTCCATGTCTCTATCACCAAAAACATTGAAGACCCCTGTCTTAAGAAATATTTTAGTTTATAATGACAGGGTTTGAAGTCTTCTGATTGTACTATCCTACTCACAAAGTAAATCTGAACAATATATTTTATAATATAATAATAAATTTTTCCTCAAGTTACAATAAGTATACAAAATAAATTCTTAATTTTGTGTATAGTTGATAATATTAAGAACTAGTATGATCGTCACTTACTACAAACTGAAATAATCTAGTGCTTTTGTGTCATGAGAAACCCATGTGTGATTTCCAGTGTGTGTGTGAGAGCTCAGATCTTCTCCAGACTCACTGTATTGGACGACGCCCTGCATCTTCTTCCAGACTCTGAACGGCAGGTTGCCCAAGTACCGTGGCACATGAATCAAAGCTCCAGAAGCCATCTGTGGATCCGGCTGTGAGATCTGGACTCTGGAAGAGCATTCAGGAGTCAGAACTGCAGTGGCTTTGGATCAGAACCAGAGAGACCAGAGACACCAGCAGATCACTCACCTTTCCATTGAGACTGGAAACCTCTGCAGAACAAACACACCATTTATCATCAAGAACTCAATCAATCATCAATCATCAATCAATGATGTGAAATCAGACCTTCAGAAAGCAGGCGTCATTGGCTTTCATCATCTCCTCCATGTCTTTGATTGTGTGTGAAAGAGCTGAGATGTGTCTGTTCATCTCCTCCAGCTTCTCCTTCATCATCTGCTTCTTCTGCTCCTCTTCCTCCCTCAGTGCAGTGATCGTAGCTTCTTCTTCATCTCTGAGAAACTGATGAAGCTTCTCAAACTGCTGTTTAATCTGACACTCTGTGTGCTCAGCTTGAGACTGAAATCACATCACATTCATCTCAATCATCTCAAAGACGCAATTTATTCTGGAGCAGCATGAAGAGTGAGTGGGGGAATGTGGGTTAGTGAACTACAACTTTAACTTTCTGAAGTACTTTAACTGTAGTAATAGATGTTCTGTTTCTGTATGTAACGTAGGTCCACTGGAGGCGAGCTTGGCGATGAACCCATGTACAGTTTATTAAATCAAACGTGAACAAAACACACACTTCACTTGAACCTGAGCAGACTTGACAATGAGCAGACTTGTATAGATAAATTACATAAATACATGTTCCCTCTGTACAGATTATGTGCATGCTGTCACCTTTCTCACAAATTCACGTTTTTTTGTTTACACAAAGATGATAACGGTATTGTTTCAAAACTATTTTAAAACCTATTTCAAAGTTTGCATTCTCAAGGCACCAAACACTGTTGCCATGCAAATGAACGGCCACAACGCATGAAAGGTTTTCTATTTTAGTTGAAAATGGTGTTGTGTAATTGGCCCCAAAGTAAAAACTAATTATTTTTTTACAGTGGAAATTAATCAAAAACTATACTTTAGCTGTACAATAGCTTTTTATAGAGCTGCTGAACAGCCAAAATAATCTCTCTTCCATTAATTTCCTATTATCACTGTAAAGCTGCTTTGAAACAATCTATATTGTAAAAAGCGCTATATAAATGAAGGTGACTTGACTTGACCATGAGCAGACTTGACCACGAGCAGACTTGACCAGTACAGTAGGTTACAACATCAATACACGACAAAGTAACATGGAAAACAAGAGGCTTTAAAAACATGAACTTGGGGAACACATGACTAAGACAACCAATGAACAACCAGAATTCATAACCACATGACAAGACAATGAACAAATATATAAGACATGAAAACATAAACGTGAAACAAAACCACAGTGACAGAACGTCATCTGACAGACGTCTGACAGAAATAACTGTGGAGTTGTTTAATCCTCCTCTGATGAGATCTTCAGAGATTTAATGTCTTCTTTTATCTTCAGTTGATTTCATCTAAGGCTGTGGCTGAAGTCAGTTGTAGTTCTTGTGTTTCTCTTTCCTTCAGTGATTCTGCTCATTATCATCAGGTGTTCATCATTAATGCTCAATCATCACTTAATTAATCACTTAATTAAGTTTAACACTGCTTCAGTGTTATTTTAACTCTCTGTGGAGTGGGACCAAATACACTCTGAGCGGTGTTGATTTAACACTGGGGATTTTGCTGTCTGGTGGACCAAAGACGGTCAAGGGGGAGGGATGGAGGGCCAGGCCAGTGAAGGGGAACTGGACCTGGGTCATGGAGCTGTAGCGGGCATTGGCCTTGGAGCAATGGCGGGCCTAGGCAGTGGAGCACTGGAAGATCTGGTTCATGGAGCAGAGGGCTGTGGTGCAGTGGTGGACCTGGGCCATGAAGCACTGGAGGGCCTGGGCTGTGGTGCAGTGGTGGACCTGGGCCGTGACGCTTGGCATGTGATTTGCCTCCATGGCCGGGAGTGTTATATCCCCGACAAAAAATATCTTTGGGTGACTTAACCATGGCGAATATGACGCAGAGAGGCTCTGGTGTGGCAGCCGTGATGTCTGAGGGCTCTGACGTGGTGGTCGTGGCTGGTGTGGTGGCTGAGGGCTCTGGTGTGGTGGCTGGAGGCTCTGGCATGGCGGCCATCTTGACCAGAGGCTCTGGTGTAGCGTCCAACTTCACTCTAGCATTGCAGGTGTGGAGGCCATCTAAGCTGAAGGCTCTGGCTCCGCGGCCATCTTGGCTGAAGTCTCTGGCGTGGTGGCCATCTTGTCCGAAGACAGGCGAAGCGGCCATCTTGTCCGAAGACACAGGCGTAGCGGCCATCTTGGCCGGTGACTCTGGGCGTGGCAGGCATGACATGAACAAGCTCTGGTGTGGTGGTCGTGGAATGAACAAATCCTGACATGACGGTTGGGGTGTGGAAACATTCTGGTATGTGGGTACTGTAGGATTATGGGGCTCCTTGTCCGCAAAAAAACCCACAGTAAAAGATGAACCAGCCAGCAAAAGTACATAATCAATGTACTTAGCTAAAGTCTCAGGAAAATTGCTCTTAGGCATCAGGTAACTTAAAAAGTCCATTACGAAAGATACCTTTGAGAGCAGCATCATTAAAGTCCACCACATGCCAAAGCTCACAAAACTCTTCAACATAATCCTCAATAGGACGGTTACCTTGACGGAGGCAGAGTAGGGGTTCTGTAACGTAGGTTCACTGGAGGCGAGCTTCGTGATGAACCCATGTACATTTTATTAAATCAAACATGAACAAAACACAGACTTGACTGGAACATGAGCAGACTTGACAATGAGCCGACATGATGAGCAGACTTGGCCATGAACATACTTAACCACAACACTCACCAACAGTCGGTTACAACAAGACAAAGTAACATGGAAAACAAGAGGCATAAAAAGGGAAACACATGACTAAGACAAGCAATGAACAATCAGAACTCATAACCACAAGACAATTAACCAATCAGAACATGACACATTCACAAAGAAAGACATGATCACATGAGGGCAAGGGAAGCACATGGCAAACAGGAAGCATGACAGTGAGAATACAAAATAAAAGACATGAAAACGTAAACGTAAAACAAAACCAACCGTAACACTGTAGTGTGAAAATACACATTATCAATCAAATCCTCAGGTAGATGCATAATGTTAGCAGTTCTGTTGCGCTCATGAATATTAATCACATTGTCTGCATAAACAATTAGCTAAAATAATAGATAAATAAAATAAAATAGTCTAATAGTCTGTAAACTAATTAGCTAAAATGAAAATGTGGAAGGTAAGAGCGCTAGCCAATGGGATTAGCGCTGCCGCATTTCAGTCAATAAAGGAACGTAATTATGTCAGGCAAATAAATTCAGCTGTTCTAATCAAACTCGTAAACATGTCAAAAGAATCAGCCCTCACCTTGATGTATTGAACTGTTCTCTCAAACTTTCCTTTAATGTTTTTATTGTGTTGAAGTTTTTCTTTTAATGACTTCAGTGCAGTATTGAGCTCCTAGAATTGAAAGAGAAATCTATAAGATACAAGATTTCTGTAATATGATCTTATATTTAATACGCCCACCCATAGCAAGCGATCTTGGCCCAAATGTGGCCTCAAGCTGGCACTGCTGGCCTCCTGTCGGCAATGGCATGTATCCGGTCAGCCAGAGCTGGGCTGTGTGTGGCAATGATGGCACAGAACGGATCATGGCAAACAACATGAGGGCCGATTGTTGGTGAGAGGAGTGATCATCTGCTCCAAATCCGAATTGTGACCGTGGGCCGATTTAGTGCTCTTTAATGCTGTTGACTTGACTGTTTACAATTTACTTCATTTGAAAGATTTTTCAAAGATTAATTTTAAACATTCTTACAGTTTAAAATATTGAATTGATTAAAATTTCTGTGATCATTTAACCATAATCTTGCAATATTTCATACATTTTGTTTATCCAAATCTTTGGGATGTGATGCTTTATGTGAGGAGCTGTTTGATTGTAAAAGTTTGTGGATCCTGTGATGCTCTTGATTGAACTGCTTGCTGTTGAACTCACTCGGTAAATGATTAATCATTCTCAAACCTATCTCTCTCAAGTTATTACAGGAACAGATCCAAATTCAAACCTTTATTCAGGGATATTTATCTCCTTCCTCACTACTGATCATAAAAAAAACATTCAAATGACTGGCAACAGCGGCAGCCAAACAAAAACTGTAAAATTTAAATATCCTAATTTAAATAATTAGCAGATGTACCAGCAGATGACAGCCTCGTCCCTCACTGTTTCCATAGACTCTGTTATTCCCGGACTTCATGTCCCAGTATCCTCTGCTCATTATTAGTTAACCTGTTTCACCTGTCTCTTGTTTTCCTAGTTCATTACCCTGTCTATTTAAATGCCTTTTGACCTGCATTCATTATGAAATCTTGTTTGTTTTGATTGATACGCTCTGTTGGCATTTCGAGCAGGGGTCCGTTCTTCGTAGCTCGCTTAATACATCTGAGATGATTTGACAGATCCCAGATCTTCTAATCGTGATAACTGATCTCTGGCTCATTTGGTTCTTCAAATGAATTTGCGGATTGGATTAAAATATCTGGATTAAGTTATCTGAGATTACTGCGCGTTCCTGTGCAGATGCATCGATACTCGAAACCACGATCAGCAATGCAGCGATTGGCTGGCGGCAAGACAAGTAATGACATCATATAATTAAAAAAGCCACCTTTATAAGGAAACAGCCAAACGACCAAAACAACATAAAAGTTATAATAGATAAATTATAAAAATGTTAAAAAAAACCCCCAAAAAACATGATTCCTAATTATTTATATTCACGATTTTATAGTATTTGTACACCCTTTACATTTTTATTTAAAAGTTGTAATTAGCAATTCATTTAATTTTTAAGTCAATTTGAAGCAGATTTTTTTACGTGACAGCATTAAAGTTTCTTAAGGGTCAAGATCCAGTTATCTGCATCTTCTGCGCTGCATCAAGCCATCCCATAATATCCGTCATCACTCAAATTAATGCACGGCTCAGAGTAACGTTACAGCATGTGTGTAAACCTCCAATACTATTATAAAGTAATTATTCCATCACAAGTAAATCTCTCAATCACGTGGCTGTGTCTATAGTATTAACACAACATTATAATATTATTTTCAAATACATTTTTATATTGTAATTATTTAAAATGGTTCAGTAATGAACTCTTGTAATAAAGTAGCAGTGGCTGGGACAGATTTTAAGTATCACCTCAAGATGTAATCTAATCCTGTTTACATGAAATAAGCCGCTCCCGAGCAGGTTTAAGATTACGGAGCTGTTGCTATGACAGCAAGTCCAGGATGAGCTTCGAAGAACCAAACAATCCAAGATCATGCCAAATCGCCAACAATCAAATCCGGCTAACTGAGTTAGCGACGTACGAAGAACGAACCCCAGGTCTTGTGTTGCTTATGTTTGATCTCTGCCTGAGTCTTGGATTCCCTGTTCCTGTCTGCCCTTTGTGGAGTGTATTTATGTACGGACTCATTATATATGCTTGACCCTCTGCCTGGACTATGACCTTGGATTATTCTTATTATTAAACTGCATTTTGATTCTCACTCCTTCTGCTGTATGCTGTCATTCCATTAATACCAAAACGTAACAAATAAAGTGCAAAAAAAAACTTTAACAGAAATGTTGAAAAATGTAACAATTGTGAGAAAAAAGTCAGAATTCTGAGATAAAAAGTCGCAATTACTCTTTTTATTTTTTTATTTAGTGGTGGAAACAGGCTTCCATAGGTTTAGGTGTTGATCTCTTATTAAAAAAAAGATTGTCATCATAATGGTGATCAGTGTTTGCTTTAGTTGGGTTCTTGACCCTCGACTTTTATCATTTTGCTGCTTTAACTGTGTGCCTCTGATATACATTTGTTATAGCAAAAAAAAAATGTATGAGGAAATCTCATCAGATGATGTTGGTCACGTATTGGTGATATCGTCATCATGCAGTCACACCTGGTTCACTGATATCACTTAAAGTCGGATCTCTGAGTACATTTGCAGTTAATTTCACATGATTTACAGTAACCTTGTGGCATCAGTGTTATGACAATCATGATATTCTAATTTAAAAAAAATCATTATACAGAAAATGTTTAAGCCTTTTTTTAGGTGCACAGAGACATCAAGAATCAACATATGAATCTCATTAATGGTGTCACTATTGTTGAGATTCATGCACTGATTCTTGATGTCTGTGTGAGTCTACATGATCCAGTCAGAACATTTTCAGCATAATAACTTCTCTCAAAGTGTCACAGCACTGCAGGAATTTCAGCAGTAGTACTGGCATGAGAAACTAACAACTAATACTAATCAATCTAATCAGAGATTAGACTCTGATATCAGTAATTCAGGCCATTAAATGATGATAAACATCATCTGATCAGAGTTTCTCTTACATTTGTGCTTTAACAAATGTGAAGCAGGAACACACAGTTAAAGCAGCCAGAGAAAAAGTAATGTTAAAAAGTCAAGGCAACTAAAGCAAATACTGATCACCATAATGGTGACTTCAAACTTTATTATTTTCAATAAAACACCAACATCTAAACCTTTGTTAATTATCAATAAGAAGTTTTGTATTAGAGAAATACAGTCTGGACTGTAATAAGTGAAGATGCTGAGATCTTGAGAGATCTATTGGTGTTTAATGTTCTTTTGGGATTTAAAGGGTTTCTGATCGTCTGTTTTGTGCTGAAGAGTAGAGCCTGTGCTTCAGTCCAGGATGGGCCAGAAAACATTGGTGTTATGCTGCATGTTGCTTTATTTAAAGGCAGTAACTGTAGTTGCTAATGCAGTGACATATAGTTACATTAAATCATGCTTGTAGTTCACTGCGAGAGATTCACATTTTACAGTGTATGTGTTTGTTGAAATTTCTGTAAAAGTTAATTTTATGGTTATTGTTTGGCAACTATAGCAGAACCGTATTGACTTTTTTTTTTTTTTTGTAGATAAGTCAAAGCACCTTTATTTATATAGCGCTTTTTACAATGCCAATTAATAAGGCTCAGGTGTAGCTCAGTTTTAGGGTTTCTAGGTAAAACCTATTCAGGCTTAGTGCAGGGCCAGTTACAGGTTAGTAATTGGCGGAGACTTGCGCTAGTTATGGCCCATGTGTGGCCCTTGTCTTTATTCCAGATCTGGGCCACTCCAGGGCCGTCATTCTTTGCGGCATGTGTGCCCGAGTGAAGAAGGACTGTATGGACTAGAAATGGACCAGAAAAAATTGCTATGTGGCCATATCTCATCTGTAAATTTGTCTTACCTTATATGATGAAGCCACTTCACTGATGGGTCTGAATGTATGATTTTCATGTTGTTGTGAATCTCTGCACACTACACACACCGGCTGTTTGTCCTCCAGACAGAAGAGTTCGAGTTTCTCACTGTGTAAACTGCAGAGCTCCTCAGATCCTGATGAACACCACTCATTTCCCTCCTTCAGGAACGACTCGCACAAGTTTTTTAACACAAGATTACAAGGAGGATCACCTCTTGAGGATCTTCTCCTGCAGACAGGACACTCCTGGGTTTCCTTGATTCTCCAGAACTGTTGTAGACACTCTTTACAGAAACTGTGACTACATGACAGAAGAACAGGAGCCTTGAAGATTTCACGGCACACGGGACAAGAAAGCTCTTCTGCAGATACATTTAGTGAAGCCATTTTCACTGTTTGAGCTCCAGCAATCTAAACTTTACTTTCACTTTATGCACAATGATTTCAAAAATTTATAACCACAAGAATCACAAAGATCTGCTGTCTGTTCTCAAAAATCCTCATTGAAAGTGTTTCTCTTCATTCTTCATTGATTCTTTTTTTTTCTTTTGTTGAAAGATAAGAGAGTCAGTATGACTGAAGAAAGTCTGTCTCTTCCTGGTTAGTTCTTTAAGAGGGTGCGTCTTGTGGGTGTGTTTAAACAGGTCAGAACAGGAACATCAGTGTTTCTTCAGCATTCAATTTGAACCTACATTGAAACTATCAAGCATAATGCAACAAATACACCTTGATACAAACAAATATTGATAATAAAAAGGAACTTGTGTTTTATTTATTGCACTCTATTTGTTGTTGAGTTTGTTTGAAACTCACAGAGTTTCTCTAGGTTAACAAATCTTTGTCAGAATGATTTCTTCACATGCTGATAAACACTCAGTGTTTGGATATGTGGGCAGAGGTGGGTAGAGTAAACAAAACCCTCTTGGGTTGCCTGTGTAACCATGTCATGTTCTCTGAACAGGGAACGAGACACTGCATAACGACAACGCAATGGGAAACGCCCTTGGGCGGTGCTAATTGTCTGAACCTGTATAGAATCACGCCAATTCTCCTCAGTGGCGCTCCTCATTTTTCTACCGAAGAAGCCCCCATCAGCAGCGAGAGGAGCTTGGCAGCGAACGCAGCGTCTCATTCCCTATTCGGAAAAAATGGGTTACACAGTTAACCCTATGACCAGTTTATGTGGATAGAACCTAGGAACCAGGGGCCGCATCCAAATCCAGGTTATAAAACTTGATTAAAGTGTGCGGAGAGAACCAACCTGCCGCCACACAAATATCCTCCAAAGGAACTCTAAAGAGAGCCTGGGAAGACACGATACTCCTAGTAGAGTGAGCTCATTGAGAGATCATTGCGCCACTGGCCAGAGCAGTCCACATACACCTTTAAAGCCTGAACAGGGCAAAGCAAATGGAGTCTCTCCTCCTGTGCAGAGGAAAAAGGAGGGGGACAGAAAGTGTGAAGCACGATAACTTGAGAGCGAAATGATGTAGACAAAACTTTGGGGACATAACCAGGCCTGGGTCGCAGAAACACCTGCACAAGACCCGGGGCCAACTTCATGCAAGGCTCACTCACAGAAAGAGCCTGCAGACCACCCACACGTTCGAGAGAGTCTAATGCTAACGAAAGCGCCACTTTGAGAGTCTGTATCCGGTCAGTAGCTGACTCTAAAGGTTTGAAAGGAGGCTCCAAAATCCTCTCCAAAACAACCAATAAATACCAGGTGTGGACACCAACAGGACGTGCAGGCCTAAAGCGTCTAACTCCATGCATAAATGGAGAGACCAGGCGGTGTCTACCTAAGGGAATCTTGTCTGACTCCCAACGGGAAGTGATAGCCGTGACGTAAACCCTCAGGAATTCCAGCACTGAACCAACCGGGCAGCTGACTGGATCCACAAAACGAATCGTACACCAAGACTCAAAGACCTTCCTCTTAGAAAAATATAACCATCTAGTAGAAAGCGCATGAGCGTTATCAATGGTCTCCTGAATATTAGCGGAAAGACCAGAAGCCATTAGCGACCGTTCCTGATTGGCCACACCTACAGTCTCCATATCTCGGGTCGAGGATGTCAAATCCTGCCCTGGAGCTGAGACAACAGATCTCTCCTGATTGGAATTTCCCACAGGGACCCCTCCACCAGGGAGCTCAACTCCAACACGCCTGGGATGGCTTGTACAGGGCTACCAATAGGAGGCAATTCTGCAGTAACTCACCCTGCAAAGGACTACAGGGATCAACATGACCAGAGGGAATGCATATAGTCTCAAATCCGGCCATGGATGAACAAAGGCATCCATCCCCAGAGGCGCCGGATGAGACAGGAAGAACCAAAGGGGGCACTGAGTTGAGTTTTGCGACACGAGGAGGTCCACCTCCAAAAAGAGTTGCATAGGAATGGGCTCTGGTGGGCCAGCGAGAGGCAGTGGGCACAGCGCCAAAGTTGCTAGAGGCAGGTCTGAGGCGTCCTCTGACAGCGAGGATTGGCCCATAAGAGCTACTGAGGAGGTTTCTCTTACTCCAGGGTCTAGCATAGAGGCTGGAGCATCTGACGCAGGGAGCAAGCCAGATGCATCTCCATCTTCAGCGGTCTGTCCCTCCCTCCTGAGTCTGGGAAAGCTCTCCGTTTCCTAGCCCAAAGATCAGGAATGACCCTGCAATGCTGAAGTAGTGGGTTTATCTGGTTGCTTCAGATCAACACTCCTATAGGGGTGCTAGTGGGCATGGGACAAGCACAAGCTCCACAAACTGTGTGAGGTGGGGGATGTCTTGGCTCGTCACTCCTCCTCTCTCTCGTCTCTTTCCTGTGTGTGAGGCGGTCACTGGGCACAATGTCAGGAGTGGGAGGTTCACGAGCCCTCCTAGGCATGAACTGCTTATGGGCAGCAGATTGCGTCTCAGCCATACAGAATTTATCGTCCACTGAGCTGACCATTTCTCCAAATAAACCAGACTGGGAGAGAGGGTTGTCCAGAAGGAAGACATTCTCGTTTTCACAAATCTCAGTGAGATTCAACCAAGATGCGCCCAACCGTGTGCAGTGTGCTTAGTCACAGGGCGGGACTTCCATGAAGTAGCGGAAGAAGGTGAAAGGTGAGTGGCCAGCGTGTCCTCAACCGCTGGAATGCTAGTATAGCCCTGCTCCACAGAATCAACAAAGGCCGCTACATTAGTCAGACGAGCGGAAAAAGGGTGCTTCCAGGGTTTTCAGATCTCGCAATGAAGATCGCTAAAAATCGCAGCTTCCTTCTAATGGGGTGCAAATTAGATTGGTCACTCAGAAACGCTCATCGAGCTTAGAGGACTGAGAATCATGAGGCTCATCAGGCCACTCAATGTTGAGCTTCTCAGTAGCGCGAATTAGCACGTCCACAAGCTCATTGTAGAAACAAATGGAAAAACAATTTACTTCAGATTAATTTTAGGACAAAGTGTTTTACCAGCTGAAGTTCAAACATTTTACAAACATGCAGTTTGATGAATTTTAGTCTAAAAGACACAAGGAACAACTGCCTTTTAACAGTTGTCTAACTTAAACATACAAAGCTATTCTACAAAGTCTGCACTTTTGGAGAACAATGAGAACCAAGTTGCATGAATAATTTCTGAATAACTTCGAAAGTGCAAGTTACCTTTTTGGGGTACTCAAAATTAAGCACATAAATTACACCAAAAAGTAAAGCAAATACATTAGGGAGGTCCTCAACATCATCAAGTACAATTTGCTCTTCCACCACCATAGCTATGCTCCTTATGTTGGGATTGCAGTTGCCACATCATCTTCTACAACATCAGTGAGGACACCAACTTTGAATCCCTTGGTTCAGGTTTCATCATGATCAGTGTCCTGTAGAAACAGAAAACAGGGGAGTCAAAATATATTTAGAAAATTTCTATAACTAGAGTGCTCTTCTCTAACTCTTTCCTTCAGTGATTCTGCTCATTATCATCAGGTGTCTTCAATTTTCAAACAATCATCACTCAATTATTCACTTAATTGTGTAATTAACTCTAAAACTGCTTTAGTAATGCTTTTAACATTCTTCTGGTGGCTCCCATATAAACAGAGCGGTGTTAATTTAACACCAGGGGTTTTGCTGTGATGGAGATTTGAGGACACTGAGGTAAATATCAACATGCCTGAAATATTCTCTGCAATTTCACATTATCCTGCACTGAAGTAGAAACTAGTGATGGGAAGCCGAGGCTTTCTGGAGCATTTGAGGCTTTCATCAAATGTGCCGAAAAATGGTTCACTACTCGAAGCGTTTCAACACGGTGCACACTAACGACATCTTGTGGTCAAAAGGTGGAAAAGCTGCCTTTGCCAAAAATTTTGCACAGTAGTGTTGTACTGTTTAGTGGTTTAGTTTACATGGATGCAGCCTTATTCATATAAGCTTTTGCCTTAGTCCTAATTAATAAAAATAATGTATGCCGAGCCTTGACTATGAATGAACTCATAGGGTATGAGTTCATTCATAGTCAAGGCTCGGCATACATTATCAAAAATAAATGAAGATTATTGTGGAACGGTCAGTTGAAGTGCTTGTGAACTGGGGACTGAACATGCACAAAATTATATTATTTTTAAAAATGAATATTATGACTTATTTTTATCAAAGAAGCAAAATTTTTTAGACCGAATACGAAGCAGTCACTTGCTTTGCACGTCACAGATCACGTGGTTTTGGCAAAAGGAATCAAGCTCCGGGTACAGTGCTTCGCTGTGAGATGTTTCATTTTTTTAATGTTTCGCCTCAGTGTTGAACGTCCCACATAGTAGAAACAGCTTTCACTTAGAAATTGCTAGTAGATTTCACAAAAAAATAGCAAAGAAACAGCAAATAACACATTGCATGAACCCCTTAACTGTCACCGTATTCCAGCCAGCACAGAGATGGAGGCCCCACATGGGTTAGCCCAGATGAAATGAACACTGATCAGTGTGCACACTACAGGCTGTTAAATCTAACACTGAATCAGTGTTAGATAATTAAGTGATGATTGAGCATTAGTAAAGAAAGCTGCTGTTAACAAGCAGAATCACTGAAGGAAAGAGAAACAAGAACTACAACTGACTTCAGCCACAGCCTGAAATCAACTGAAGATAAAAGAAGACATTAAATCTCTGAAGATCTCATCAGAGGAGGATTAAACAACTCCACAAACAGCATTACCAGCTTCACACATTACTAACCAAACTGACTTTATTTCTGTCAGACGTCTACAGAAGCTCTTATTGAGATTAACAGAGGTTTAGATGTTGATGATTTATTAAAAATAATAGTTTCGTTTGAAGTCACCATTATGGTGATCAGTGTTTCCTTTAGTTGGGCTCTTGATGCTTGACTTTTTAACATTTTTAATTATTTCTTTGGCTGCTATAACTGTTTGTTACGGTGAAAATTGATGATGACAAGTTGATAACAGATGATGTTGACTTGTTGTTGATGATACAGTTGTTATCATCATATTGTGGCCTTATTTGCTGATCTCCTGAGAGTCATTGATTATTGTAGTCTTGTGACTCTACAGCAGGAGATCCAGCAGTGTTTTAATCCGATAAACTGAACGATTTTTAATATGTGTACATAAGTTTTGTTCTTCGATTTAATAACACATCACACATTAAACACAATTTGTATAATTAATAGAAAGACTGAAATAGTTTTTTTTTTTTTTTTTTTGTAAAATTTTTTTACAATGTAGAACCAACAATGTAAAATATAAATTAATGGATTAAAAATGTTCTTTTACTGATAATTTATTTTGCTTAAAAAGCCCACCCAGCATCTGTATTTCCAGAGGATCAGTTATATTGTGAATTGTTTTTCATATTCATATTCATCATCTGAGAATGAGGAGCGCATTTCTTCTGTTGGGTCTTCTGATTGGTGCTCAGACCTTTCATATTCTGCAAATGCCCAACTCTAAAAACCATCAGGAGATCACAAGAATGGCCATCCTGCGTGCTACTCAAAAGGTCTGCGAGAGTGTTGACAAAGCTTTTAAAATGGTATGAATATATGTTTATATTTTGTACATAAATCTGTTGCGCTGTGCAGCAGAGCCACAAGTGTGACATTTTAACAATAAGGAATGATACTGGTGCCATGTATTTTGTTTTTAAAGTAAAATAGACATCAGCTTCTATCATGATGTTCAAACTGTTTGATGTACAGCTGAAGAGGTCAGTTTTACTTTAAAAGCATCAATATTATAATTATATTTAAGTATACAACAGTTTGTTCTGGTTTCTCGATTCTGGTAGTGAACAGCTTCATCTCGGCCAGTCCTTCGGGAATTTGCCATCAGCTCTTATGTAGATAGTGTTTAAACATGAGGTATGATTCATTAGGGATATATCAACTGGGCAATGTTTGGTCTTATTTATCTATTTGTTCCAGAGCAAATCGATTTAGCTAAGGCAAAGTTAAGTTTCATATTTTTTATTTAACTGAAATCCTGTAGGCTACTATAACTAGCGCTGCTTTTGTTCTTTTGACTGAACTGTTTGCATGTTTATTTACTATTGTACAAACTTCTTATACATGCCGTATTTGGTATTGAGAAAGGGTCCGTTAGTGATTGTGATTTCGACTTCAGTGAAAGTTACATTACACCATTAGATGGCAGCAAAGACTGTCTTTATGAGTGAGTCAGTAGCAAAGACTTTTATATTGAAAGGGACTGAAACAAGGTTGTAAAAGCAGAGTAGGTATTTTAAGAAATAAGGGAATGAATTCGGGAGGAACAAGTAATAATAAGCAGGCTAAGAATGGGACATAGCAACCTTTACTCTTCATATGGGAAACATCCGACAGGTCTGTGCACTCAATGTCAGGAATATGAGACAGTTGAACATGTTCTTATGTGAAAAATTCCCCTAGGAAAGACAAAATGGTGCCTCAATTACGTAAAATCGGATGAATAGTGTTTAGGAAAACGAAATTTGAGACCGTTGTTGCACTCAAAAAAATTACTTGTTGAATTTACTCAAAAAAGCAGCGTCAAGTGGTTCCACACAACTATATTGAGTAATTTTTTACAAATAACAATTTAGTTATATGAACAAAAGAAATTCAAGTAAAACTAACAAAATTTATTTAAGTAAATATAGAAACCATTTTAATTTTTCATAGTTACATAATATATATATGTGCATTTTACTTAATAATGTTATGTTAAATTTATAAAAGTTTATTATGTTAGGTGAACACATTTATTGATTTAATTTACCTTATTAAATGAACTATTTGCTCTACAAGTGTAAGCGGAAAACTATTAAATAACAACAAGCATATTTTTTTAGAAACAAAATGCAAAAATAACTAATTGGACAAACTTAATTTAATTGAGGGCAGGAATTCCATCCAATAAATGTGTGTATATGAGTGCCCACAGCCTAAACACAGGCACCACTCTTCTGCATAATGGTAACCACAAAATTACAGAAACTCCTCTAAACGTCCAACATTACTGAACATTAAACACTAACAACATATTTCCCTTTACTGAAAAACACATAAAATAACACTTTAATCCATAAATTTACTCTCCTAATGCAGTCCCTTGCAAAGCATGCTGGGAACTACAGATCCACTGCCCAGTTTGTTCGTTTCACTCAGCAATGTTAAGTTGACCGAACAAACACTTATTAAGTAAAGCTGACAATACTCGTTTTTAGTAGAAACAACTCAGTAAATTTAAGTTCATGTAGTTACATGAGTTTTTTAAGTAATGTGAACAAGGATGATTTGAGTGCAACTAACAATGGTGAAAGTTTTTTGAGTTTGAGATTCTATTGGTGATTTCAAATATGAAATGTAATCGTAAGCTTGGTGAATATTTTTGGAGAATTTGATGCTTCCCCATTCAAAGAGATAGGAGCTGCACTTGCATGACTGAAAGAGCAAAGATAAAATGACATGCCTTAAAGGGATCCCCTGGTGTTAAGACTTGTATGGCTTAATATAACATAAATGATGTCTCACTGAAATATGTAGTAGAAAACCCATGAAAGATCTACGTTATTTAAAAAATCCATTATATATTTGGACAATGGGCGGCGCCATTTTGTTTGCGTTCTAGGTCGCTGACGTAGAATGGTTGCACTCGGCAATCAACTGGCACTACCCGTAGCTATTTTTACAACAACACAACTCGAAAAATGTTTCAGAGTTAAACAAAACCAACTAATTGCTTTGTAATTGCATTTAAAACACACTCAAACACACATGTGCACACAAACTCACACAGATCGGGGGGTGCGCGCGCACACACACAGACAGACTGCTCTGTCTCAATCGAGGTGTTATGGGCTGCACTCGTCAGTCTCTACGACAGGGGCTGAATCCAAAATCGCCCCCCTATACCCGTAAATAGGGCACTATTTGAGGGGATAGCCATTTGTAGTGGTGTCCGAAACCATAGTGGACGTTTGAGTGCACTCATTCAATCCCACAATGCACCGCAACAACGAGTGTACAGCCGATGTACACACAACAGCTGTCCGACTTAACGCACTCGTTTTCATTCACTCCAAGTGAACTGTATTAGTGGACTAAAGTAGGTGCGCAGAGTTTGTGTGCACGTGTGTGTTTTAAATGCAATTACAAAGCAATTAATTTGTTTTGTTTAACTCTGAAACATTTTTCGAGTTGTGTTGTTGTAAAAATAGCTACGGGTAGCGCCAGTTGATTGCCGAACAAAATGGCGCCGCCCATTGTCCAAATATATAATGGATTTTCATGGGTTTTCTACTAAATATTTCAGTAAGAGACATCATTTATGTTATATTAAGCCATACAAGTCTTAACACCAGGGGATTTAAAAGGTGCAGGACAAATTGTCAGAAGTTTAAATATAGTGAAATTATTTAAAATTGCCCCAGAAATGTATGATATAAACACAACAGGACATTAACAGAGCATTCTGGTCAGTTTCATATTACAACAAAAATATTAATATCGTCTTTAGGTTAAACTTTACTTAATTTTCTTTTTCCATTCAAACCAAACATTATTCCTATAGTTTAATGTATGATCAGAGGGTTTATTACACTGCATTCAGTTCTCAAATGTTTCTTATTAATGACTAATTCTAAGTTTTGTTGATTTTCTTATTCTCACTGAAGTGCCTCCAAACTTGCAGCAGTACCATTAAAAGTTTAAAAACGTCAAGAGAAATACAGTTTTCTTATGAACTATATGAACATTCATTATAGTAAGAGACGCCTGCAGTCGAAAAGACTTTGCAAGTAACTTTGAAACATGCATAAGGTTGATCTCATTTTACAATGTGCTGAGAGATCTAGCAAATATTCCTGGTCAGCATCCGGAAGAACATTTTGACAATGAAAAATTTCCTAAGGGAAAACGATCAATAACCAGTGGAATGAAGGCTATCACAGATTACATAGAAGAAGAGGAATTTGATGAAGCAAGAGAGGCACTTGGGAAAGTCCTCCATACTTTACAGGTGAGCTAAAGCTGCATCATTGCTCTGAATGAGAATCATGCAAATATGATCCATATTCATGCCAACAGATCTACTAACTTACTCGTGTCGTTTGGTATATGAAAGGATTTCTACAGCCACAGTGACTGGATTGAGCTGGGAAACACCGAACCCTGTACTGCCCTGATCAATCCAGAGAAAAACATACCCAACCCTGCAAGTAAGTGTGTGTGTGTGCAGGTGTGTATATGTGAGCGTATAGCAATAAAACGTTTGCATCTTTCTTCCAGATAAGGACATGGAGACGTGATGATTCTTCCAATGGACAGTCTGAAAATATTAAGGAAAGCATTATTAAGGGAAAGTTTCTGACATCAGGATACGCTAGAAGATCCAGACCAAAAGGTAAGACTTGTGATCACAGATTACAGATGTGACATTTACTGTATGAACTATACTGTCAATATACAGTCAAAGGTTTGTATACATCTACTTATTCTTTGTGATGATTGTTTTACACACATGACAGCAAAGTCATGAAAACTGATAGGTAACACAAGTCTGAGAATGGGTTATTGAATCAAACCCTTCTATCGCACGGCTTCTTTGACCGGCCTCTAAAAGCACTGGGTTATTTTTTCAACCCAAACTCTGGGTTAAGGAAGATGGGTAAATTTGACCAATTTAAGTTGATCATTGTTCATAATCATTAATCCAAGACAATCTAAAAAGTTTAGTGTGGATTAATGTTCTATAATAAAAACTTCTACATTTCTCTACTAAGACAACTGCACCATAACCCAACGTTAAGCTTTTTCTCACCCATGAAGAAAACGTTGTACTCTGCGTTCATATTCTGGGCTCATCTGCTTGTTTATACACAGTATGTTTTATTAATAATGTGTATACTGAATTTGGTCTTTAAAATCACTGTCTTGATGTCACGATCTGTTGTGTTTTCTGTTTCGTTAAGCACTTTTAGTATGTTATTCATAATTTCCTGTATTTGCCTTCTGTTTTCATCCATTGCCATAGTTACTCACCTGTTCCTCATTTGTTCTTTAGCTCTTGCGTATTTAATGCCCTCAGGTGTGCTGTGGCATCTGGCACCAAGATGTTAGCAGCAGATCCTTTAAGTCCTGTAAGTTGTGAGGTAGGGCCTCCATGGATCGGACTTGTTTGTTCAGCACATCCCACAGATGCGCGATTGGATTGAGATCTGGGGAATTTGGAGGCCAAGTCAACACCTCAAACTCGTTGTTGTGCTCCTCAAGCCATTCCTGAACCATTTTTGCTTTGTGTCAGGAGCATTATCCTGCTGAAAGAGCCACAGCCACCAGGGAATACCGTTTCCATTAAAAGGGTGTACATGGTCTGCAACAATGCTTAGGTAGGTGGTACGTGTCAAAGTAACATCCACATGGATGGCAGGACCCAAGGTTTCCCAGCAGAACATTGCCCAAAGCATCACACTGCCTCCGCCGGCTTGCCTTCTTCCCATAGTGCATCCTGGTGCCATGTGTTCCCCAGGTAAGAGACACACACGCACCTGGCCATCCACGTGATGTAAAAGAAAACGTGATTCATCAGACCAGGCCACCTTCTTCCATTGCTCCATGGTCCAGTTCTGATGCTCACGTGCCACTGTTGGTGCTTTCGGCGGTGGACAGGGGTCAGCATGGGCACCCTGACTGGTCTGCGGCTATGCAGCCCCATATGCAACAAACTAAGATGCTCTGTGTATTCTGACACCTTTCTATCAGAACCAGCATTAACTTCTTGAACAATTTGAGCTCCAGTAGCTCGTCTGTTTGATCGGACCACACGGGCCAGCCTTCGCTCCCCACGTGCATCAATGAGCCTTGGCCGCCCATGACCCTGTCGCCGGTTCTCCACTGTTCCTTCCTTGGAGCACTTTTGATAGATCCTGACCACTGCAGACCGGGAACACCCCACAAGAGCTGCAGTTTTGGAGATGCTCTGACCCAGTCGTCTAGCCATCACAATTTGGCCCTTGTCAAACTGGCTCAAATCCTTACGCTTACCCATTTTTCCTGCTTCTAACACATCAACTTTGAGGACAAAATGTTCACTTGCTGGCTAATATATCCCACCCACTAACAGTTCTAATGGTTCTCTGTGCCTAAACTACTTCACTTGTCCATGTTTGTGGTGCTAATCGTGGAATATCTGTGGAAAATATAAGAACTTAATAGAGAGAAGAAAAGACTTTGAAACTTACTGGAGCAGGATATATATTTTTTTTTTCACTCAGTGACTGGTGAACAGGAAATGAACAAACCGGAATAATGCCGCATGACAGGAGTGATTATAAATGCTTTAAACAGAGAGGGTAAACTCCAGTCTATTTGCTAAAATACACTTTATAACTGATGTTCAGTGTTTATTACTGGCTTTCAGTCTGTGTGTTTCTGGGCAGCACTGAAAGCCTAGCCTTTGGTTCTATAGCGGGAATATTTCCATTGGCAGAAGAAAAACTAAATAACTAGTCAAATTTGGTCTCAAGTTATTCAATATTTATTCAACAATTTTCAGTGTAGCTTTTAAAAAGCAATTTCATTTAAGATGTATAGCTCTAGATTTTGCCTTTTTTTGTCTGTACTTTTTCTCATTCACATACACAAGGTCTAAGATTTTATTTTTGTCCAATTTCAGGTGTTCTTGCTTATCAGTAAATGTTCACCTTTTATTTATTTATTTAATTTCCAACCCATTTTGGGTTAAGTTTAACAAACATTGACTTAAAAAAAAAAGCCCAGCTTGTTGGGTCAAACATCCAGGCCTAACCCAACCCAGCGCTGGGTTAAGCTAAAATGACCCAAATTGTGTTTTGAATAAGATGCCGCCCTGATCATTTGGGTAACCAGCTTCATTATCTACAACAAATGATAAATTATTTTAGTTTAGTAAAGGAATTCATATGGAGGCATGATGTATATTAGATGTAAGAGTTACTGACTGTCTTTGTTTCCTCTCTCAGACTGATGGGGCTTCATTCAGAAATGCCAAAGCGGGAATGGAAACCTTTCATTTCATTCTTTGACTTCAAACAGAGATATCCGAATGCCACTGAGGATGAATATGTGGAGGTTTAATGCCAGTGTGCAAACAACACATTTAATACATGTGCATTAAATAACGTTTTTAAATCTGTGTTGCTTCCTGTTGTTCATTTTTTTCCTCATGTGATCACTGGAATCATAATCTCTGTGTGTAAAAGCCAGATGTAATGTGTTTTGGTAACAGGAACACCATAGAGGTCAAATATTATTGTGTTGGAGGCTTTTCCGCCATTCAGTTTTTTGCACCAGATAGTTTAGGAAAATGTATACTGTTAATGTTTTTATTTATTGTGAAAATACAGTATATTCCAGGTTAATAATTGCATTAATTTCACAGTAGGACTTCTCTTGCACTTGCAACTGCACTTTCAGAAATTTGAATATGAATATACAAGGTCCAAGATCCCAAGCTAATGTAACACTGATCACCATCATGGTGACTTTTACAGTAATAAACAATATAATTTCTTACAGTGGCATGGTTAAAGACAACTTTATAATGTGAATCACAGTAAATAAAAAAAGAGCATCATTCTGCTGTTGATTCACAGTAATTCGTAAGAAAATGAGTATTCTTCTGATACTTATTTTCATAAAACCTGCATCTCATCTGTGTTTTCCAGAATATCCGTGATATTGTGAGTTGTTCTTCATATTTCTAATAATCTGTGAATGGGAAGAACACTTCTTCTGAGTCTTCTGATTGGTACTCAGACCTTTTCTTATTTTGAGAAAATGTAATTCAAAAACTCATCAGGACCTCACAAGAATTGCCATTTTGTGCGACTGCAAAGGTCTGTGAGAGTGTTGAAGGCTTCACAAAGGTATGAATCTGGTGAGAATTCATCAGACAATGTGTTCAGTGGTTATTCTTAATAACACTTATATATAGATGGGCAATGTCGGTCCTGGAGAGCCGCTGTCCTGCAGAGTTTAGCTTCAACACCAATCAAACACACCTGAACCAGCTAATCAATGTCTTCAGGATTACTAAAGCTACAGGCAGGGTTGGAGCTAAACTCTGCAGGACAGCGGCTCTCCAGGGCTCACGTTGCCTTCCCCTGTCCTAAAGGGACAAAAATATGAATGTGTGAAAATATGTGATCGAAAAAAATATAAGATGGGAAAAAAAAATATATTTCAATGCTATTGAGATCTCTCGTGAAACTTTTGCGTTCCCACGAGAAACTTTGTGTTCACTCGCAAAACATTTATGAGTTTAGCAGACGCTTTTCTCCAAAGCGACTTAAGAACGTAGGAAAGGAAAAACTATAGGAGGACAAATTATATTGTGAGAAATGTAAAGTTTCTCGGGAAAACACAATACTTTTGCAAGAGAAGGCTAAAGCATTTTTCCTCCCATCTCGTTTGCATATTCCCTCCAGAAACCTGTGGGTGTCCGACTAAAAACTGTGAGGAAACATTCTGAGGAACATTACTGACTATAAGATTCTGACATCAGGATACTTCGGACTAAAATAGAAACCAAAAGGTAACTTTAAATTTTCACAGATGGAGCATCATGAAATACACAGATATAAGATGCATACAATACAAGTCATCATGCTTATTTTTATTTCTCGACAGGTAAATGTAGCCCTGGAGATATCACAGCTGGCCTTACGAAAAGCCTGGACAGTATCAATAAAGATGCCAGTGTGCAGATGCTGGAGAAGATCTGGAAGAATAATGATGAGCCCAACTTCTGGTACACATGGGGGATTAACTCATATTCAAAAGTCAAAAATATATGAACATTTTTATGCGCCAAGTGTAACGGTAAAAAAAAGAACATTTAATTTATAGAGTAATATTGTGTGAATTTCATAAAATAAGGCATTTGGCTGTATGCATTGTTCGAAGGCTCCTCTCCTGTGGCTATTAATGGTACTGCAGATGTTGTATTTTGTCGCTCTTCTCTTGCCGTACCGCAGCAGATTCAAGTGTACGATTTTACACGCTCCAACTCATTAACAGATTAAATGTAAAAGTGATATGTTTTAAGTGAATCTTTTCGACGCAATATATTTCGTACATGTATTTGAACATATATAATGCATTTAATGTTTTAACAAAGTTGTTGAGAGTTATAAAATGTAGTGAATTTCCATTGCGTCTGTCTAAACAATCTGACACTTATTTGTGTTATGAGTTGAGTGAGTTGTATTGAGTGAAGAGTGTCATTTCTATTATCCTAGTCTTTCAGTGAAATGCTTTCTTCTTTTTCTTTCCAAAAAAAGGTATGTCACTTTCGTGTTTATTCTGTTATAAATGTTAACAAATGGTATTTAGCAATTAATGAGGAATTATAGGTATTTTGTCACGTTTTCCACATTGTATATTATTGTTTTTAATAAGAATATGAGTTTAGCTGTATAGCAGCAGATTCAAGTGTCGATGTTTAATCAACACAAATTTTTTAAGTAAATCCGCTCATTTATGGCAACGGTTTTCCTCAGTTTTTCTAAGTCAACTAATTGCATGTTACAATAGCATTTTATAAATCACATTTAGTATGTTTGATGTGATCCAGCAGTTGAGAATCACTGATCTGTGAGTTACTAAATGTCTTTGTTTCTGAGTTTACTCTCATTCTCTCTCCGACTGATGGGGCTTCATATGGAAAAGCCAATGGGAAACTCAGATTTCTTTGTTTAACCTCAAATCAAGATATCCAGATGCTACTAAGGATTCAGATGTGGAAGTTGGATTAAAATATGTGCATTAAATAAAAGTAAAAGATCTCCACAGATCTCCACTCTTCCATTATTTAGTTTTTTTTTGCAGATTGTGATGTAAAGGTGATTACCTGGCATGACTTACTGCATCACTACAATTTAATATTTCTCATCTTAATCTGATTAGTCTTTCATTACCCTTTTACTTGTACCATTAAAATATATTTTGAATGTACTGTGAGTTGCTTTGGATAAACGTGACCGTGAAATGTAAATCTAATTGATGTTTGCTAGTACACACTGTGTTGTGGCACCAACATTTCAAGCATAGAAAACTGAAATCATGTGACTTTTCGCTCTGAAACAGCTTCATGAAGCAGTGTTTCAAAATCGGCCATCACTACTGGAAACATGATTAGTGTAAAAGATTAGAGCAGTTCGATCCAGACCTACAGGTGTAGCGTTTACTGACTATTGACCGGTAAGATCCTCAGAGGGGAAATACAACAGAAGAATGGAAAGAGTGTGTCAGTGAAGGTGGTTGTGAATGTGTGTAGATGTGTGTTAGTTACAGGATCAGAGAATGACACCGTTCCTCCGTCATAGTCCAGATCAACTCTCACACGCTCAAGCTTCTGTTTAACAGGAAAACCAAACACAGACAGTCCGTACCGCACACTCCAGACATCAGTGTTAAAGAAATCACTTCCCTTCCTCTGGTTTGATGCTGTAGTTACTCCAAGAGTCCAGTATCGACTCGGTTTAACCTCCACATCCCAGCGGTGTGTTCCTGAGTTAAATCCCTCTGAACCCAGAACACATGGATAACAGTCAAATCTCTCTGGATTATTAGGGAGCGGTTGTTCATTCCCAATATCTCTCACACTGGTCAGATCATCAGACAGGACGAGGAGCGGATGAGCCGTGTTTGGATCCAGAATCACAGGAGCTGATGAGACACAAATCAACATCTGCTTTTATTCTGATCTTCATATAATGATCAAGAGTGAACCAATCACAGATTATTATGAATTATGACACTCGTCCTATTGATCAAACACATCAGACATTTTCCTCTGATCACTGTCAGTGTTTTTAGTTACACACTCATTTTTATCATCAGTGTTTAATGGCATCAGAGACAAACATTAAATGTGTGATTCAAACATTTGTGTCTCATCAAGAGAAACTGATATTCTGGAAAAGATTCAATCACAATCAAACAATCAGAGCTGTTGAGATGAAAAACTGCATCTGTATGAATCCTGTTTCATCTGATCATCTTCATTAAACTGGGTCTTAATGTGTGTGTGTGTGTGTGTGTGTGTGTGTGTGTGTGTGTTAAATACTTTGTTTCTGTCAGTTGTGTTCGAGTCAGTAATTAATAATCAATCAGTTAATATTTTAAGATGTAATAAATCTCAGTGTAACTGAAGCAGGTTCTTCTGGTAAACACATAATTATCTGAACAGACCCTCATCATTGTGTTTCTGAATCTAGTAAAACCATCATAATGGAAACTCTTTGAGGATCTTAAAAATACATATGAAGTTCATTGAGTTCACAATATTATATTTGAGCTTCAGCTTCACAAGAATCACATGCTTTTGTGTCATGAGAAACCCATGTGTGATTTCCAGTGTGTGTGTGAGAGCTCAGATCTTCTCCAGACTCACTGTACTGGACGACGCCCTGCATCTTCTTCCAGACTCTGAACGGCAGGTTGCCCAAGTACCGTGGCACATGAATCAAAGCTCCAGAAGCCATCTGTGGATCCGGCTGTGAGATCTGGACTCTGGAAGAACATTCAGGAGTCAGAACTGCAGTGGCTTTGGATCAGAACCAGAGAGACCAGAGACACCAGCAGATCACTCACCTTTCCATTGAGACTGGAAACCTCTGCAGAACAAACACACCATTTATCATCAAGAACTCAATCAATCAATCATCAATCAATCAATGATGTGAAATCAGACCTTCAGAAAGCAGGCGTCTTTGGCTTTCATCATCTCCTCCATGTCTTTGATTGTGTGTGAAAGAGCTGAGATGTGTCTGTTCATCTCCTCCAGCTTCTCCTTCATCATCTGCTTCTTCTGCTCCTCTTCCTCCCTCAGTGCAGTGATCGTAGCTTCTTCTTCATCTCTGAGAAACTGATGAAGCTTCTTAAACTGCTGTTTAATCTGACACTCTGTGTGCTCAGCTTGAGACTGAAATCACATCACATTCATCTCAATCAACACTTCACATAATTTATATCCAGATAAACTCAGACATAAAAGCAAAACAGACCTGTACTGAAAATGACTCTTGATGCTGTTTCCTCACCTTGATGTGTTGAACTGTTTTCTCAAACACTCCTTTAATGTTTTCATTGTGTTTAAGTTTCTCATGAAAGGACTTCAGTGCTGTTTTGAGCTCCTCCTAGAATTTAATAAAATAAAAACACATAAAACTCCAGCTAAAACAGAAATAAAGTCAGTCTGGTTAGTAATGCGTGAAGCTGGTAATGCTGTTTGTGGAGTTGTTTAATCCTCCTCTGATGAGATCTTCAGAGATTTAATGTCTTCTTTTATCTTCAGTTGATTTCATCTAAGGCTGTGGCTGAAGTCAGTTGTAGTTCTTGTTTCTCTTTCCTTCAGTGATTCTGCTTGTTAACAGCAGCTATCTTCAATAATGCTCAATCATCACTTAATTAATCACTTAATTATCTCCATTAACTCCATTCAGTGTTAGATTTAACAGCCTGTAGTGTGCACACTGATCAGTGTTCATTTCATCTGGGCTAACCCATGTGGGGTCAACATGGCTGTGCTGGCTGGGAAACGGTGACAGTTGTTAAAGTGTCAAGTGTCAAGAGCCCAACTAAAGCAAACACTGATCACCATAATGGTGACTACAAACATTATTATTTTCAATAAAACATCTAAACCTCTGTTGATTCTCAAAAATAACTTTTGTACAAGTATGAAAGAAATAATGTCAAACTGGTTTGTAAACTGGTTTCACACTCAGTGTGGCTGAAGTCAGTTGTAGTCTCTTCTCTTTTTTCTGTTCTTGTTTCTCTGTCCTTTAGTGATTCTGCTTGTCAGGTGTTCATGTTCATTCATTCACTTCTTTTCATTCACTCTGTCAAATGGACTATATTAGTGAACTAATGTAGGGAATAGTTAATGAGGGTATAAGGTGTGATTCAGAACACAGCCTCTGAGTGTCGACTTTGAGCGCAGCTAACTCACAGTATATTCCTGTAGGCTATTTTACTAGTTTTTCTATTATCCAGAATGCATTGTTTCTACGGTATATTACCGTTTTCATGGAAAATAGTATGTTACTGTCAGTATTTGGCCGTTTTTTACAGCAAGGTTTAACAGTACAGGTCAAACCCATCTGGGCCACACATGGCTGTGCTGGCTGGGTACATACACTATATTGCCAAAAGTATTGGGACACCCCTCCAAATCATTGAATTCAGGTGTTCCAATCACTTCCATGGCCACAGGTGAAAGAATGGATCACTCTCAGGAGCTCAGTGAATTCAAGCACGGTACCGTAATAGATTGCCACCTGTGCAATAAGTCCATTCCTGAAATTTCCTCACTACTAAATATTCCACGTTCAACTGTTAGTAGTATTATAACAAAGTGGAAACAATTGGGAACAATCACAGATCACAGAGCGGGTTCAGCGCATGTTGAGTCACCAACTTTCTGCAGAGTCAATAGCTACAGACCTCCAAACTTTGTGTGGCCTTCAGATTAGCTCAAGAACAGTGTGTAGTGAGCTTCATGGAATGGGTTTCCATGGCCGGGCAGCTGCATCCAAGCCTTCCATCACCAAGTGCAATGCAAAGCGTGGGATGCAGTGCTGTAAAGCACGCCGCCACTGGACTCTAGAGCAATGGAGACGTGTTCTCTGGAGTGACCAATCACGCTTCTCTGTCTGGCAACCCAATGGATGAGTCTGGGTTTGACGGTTACCAGGAGAATGGTGCTTGCATGAGAGTGCTTAAGTGGTTAACACTATTAAAGAATTGGCATTCAGTGGGGCAATCTCTGTAAAGATCTAATTAGGACTTAGGGTTGCTGTTCCCCTCCTGACCAGCAGGGGATGTCTCCTTGAGCCTTCTATGCCATGCTCCTTCCAGGCCTGCCGATGGTGCCAACATCCCTAACATTGTTCAGTACTCTGCTGGTTAACCCTCATTCCTTCACACTTTATAAGTCTGTTTGTTCCCTGCATTTGTGTTCAGTTTTGAGCCTATGTAATTTGTGCCTCCTGTGATCAGTTCTCAAGTTAAGTTTGTTCTTTATTATACCTTTTGACCCAGTCTATTTTGTTTTGCTGTTTTGTGGAAGCTCGGCCTTTCTTGTTTATCTGTACTTTTTCTTCAAGTAAAGATTATATTTTTTGGAAAGAAACAAGTATCCTGGCTCATTGCTCTTCTACTCTATGCACAGTCTGTTCCTCTATTTGCTCTTGATGTTAGTAAGTGCTAAATCCCCACTTTTACAATGGTACATTCTCGAGAACAGCAGTAGTGTAGCGCAATTTGCAAAGGCAGCAGACTCTGCACGCAATCTGTCTATGCACACTGATTGTGTGGATGTAGTCAGTTTTGACTGCAAAAGATGAGGTAATTTGGTTGGATGTCCTGTATTTATGGCATTTTACCTGCTAGAAATACATGCTCAGTTTTAATGTTATTTTAAGGTGGGGTAGAACCTTGAAACTTCTGCATATCAAAAAGGTAGCTGCCTACTAAAGCCCCTTTATAGGAGGCGGTTGCCACAAGGTTATCATAAGGGAGCTACCTGTTTCTTGAGGGAACCCACACAGAGGTGGAAGGAAGCTCACCTTACCTTATCGGTGTTGCTGCTAAATGGAGCTCAGAAAATCGGAGGCTCAGGAGCTCAGAACATGGAGCCTAGGACCCTCAAGGCCTGCTGCACCCGCTTTCTATCCCGAGACGCCCTTGGTCCCACATTTCCTTGGACTTCATCACAGGATTACCACAGTCTCAAGAAAATATGGTAATTCTGATGGTGGTGGACAGATTTTCCAAGACTTGTCATCTTTTACCTTTGCCCAAGCTCCCCACAGCAAACCAAACAGCAGAACTGTTGATGAGGCATGTGTTCAGGAGCCACGGCTTCCCGTAGGATATGGTTTCCAAACGGGGCCCACAGTTCACATCCTGTTTGACATCCTCATGACCAAAATGAGCGCTAGAGATTTCTTTGTAACCACCATTTAAATCCCGCGTGTAATGCAGCTCACCGTCACCGAACGCGCCATTCATTGATGATATAAAACTCTGGACGATTTTCTTGCGTGCTTTCTTTTTTGCGTGCCTCAACTATCGTACAGTCTGACATTAATGACAACTTAGATCTTACAGTGTGACATGGCTTAGAGAGGGGATCATGTTCGTACAGTCTGACAAGAAACAATCTTAAAGGACTATTATAAATCGCACAGTGTGTACCCGGCTTAAGATGCCTGGTTGCCAACAATCAATCCACATAGAGCTCTCAATTAATCTGGGCTGAATTCACACCTAACACCTTTTACCATTCCTCCCTAGGCATGTCTCCTTTTGCATGTCAGTATGAGAGCCACCCGACAACAACAGAGGCAGGCTAACCGACACCGGAGAATGGGACCCACACTTCACCCAGGGCAAAGAGTATGGCTGTCAACCCAAGATCTTCCTCTGCGGCTGGAGTCCTGCAAGCTTGACCCATGATACATCAGTCCATTCAAGATCCTCAGAAAGATTAACCCAGTTTCCTATCGACTCCTTCTGCCCAGGTCCATGAAGGTTCACCCCACTTTTCATGTTTCCCGGTTAAAACCTGTTGTTTGCTCTACTTTGTCTCCAGAGTAACTAATATCCCTCAGCAAAGAACAGAAAAGACAAAGCTCCTTACCTGTCTCTGCAGATAGTTTTGCAAATGCATCTTACCCAGCACATCCACCCTCTTTGATGAATCGAAGGTATTCCACCCAAATGCACGTCCCACATCCATAATAGGGACGACGCAAACATAGCTTTCCATTGAGAAATCCCCAGAATGCATGCATTCAGCTCCCTCGAGAACTAAATGAAGCGCACCAGATGCACACGCTTCCTGAAAATGCTTGGCAGAGTGTTTCATCATTATGTTTACACGTTCACACGTACACAAACAAACGGATCCTGAAGGCAAAAGAAATTGATGACGTCTAATACAGGTGCCCTTTTATACTCACAGCTGCACTAGTAGTGATGTCACAGACTGTTGTTGACCAATGACATTGTTGCATTTAAACACGTGTGTGATGACGAACCTGTGTGTACTAAGCGTTTTTCTTCAGGCACCATTTACTTTATTAACTGCCAGAGAGAAGTGTAAACAGCTTTCACACATGCCTTTCAAAATAGAAGTCTTGCATCAGAAAAACAGTTACAATTATGATTTTTGTTGATGTTTCTTTGACTACACGACCCACCAGGACCTTAAATGAGCTGTTCATGCTCGAAGACCGTCCAGTGTTGCTGAATTAACCAAAATCCCACCACAGCGCTGTGAAAGACTGATCTCCAGTTATCAGACAGGTTTGGTTGCAGTTATTGCTGCTAAAGGGGGCAATTAGCATTTTCACATGGGTGATAGGTGTTGTATAATTTTTTCTTTGTTTTATGTTGTATTTCATATGATTTTAGAACTTTTGAACTATTTAGTATGTGATATACAAAAACATAAGAAATCGGGATTGGGGCAAATACTTTTTCACAGCACAGTAAAATGGTAGAGAGAAAGTGAAGTGTGTTTCTGACTTGCTGCTCTTAACATAAAACGGGACATTTGTCTTACCTTATATGATGAAACCACTTCACTTATTGGTCTGAATTTGTGATTGTCATGTTGTTGTGAGTTAATACACACTACACACACCGGCTGTTTGTCCTCCAGACAGAAGAGTTTGAGTTTCTCACTGTGTAAACTGCAGAGCTCCTCAGATCCTGATGAACACCACTCATTTCCCTCCTTCAGGAACGACTCACACAAGTTTTTTAACACAAGATTACATGGAGGATCACCTCTTGAGGATCTTCTCCTGCAGACAGGACACTGCTGAGTTTCCTTGATTCTCCAG
Source organism: Rhinogobio ventralis (assembly GCA_039654625.1). Classification (NCBI taxonomy): domain Eukaryota; kingdom Metazoa; phylum Chordata; class Actinopteri; order Cypriniformes; family Gobionidae; genus Rhinogobio; species Rhinogobio ventralis. The sequence continues at coordinate 3,052,897 of CM077196.1, forward strand.
AACTGTTGTAGACACTCTTTACAGAAACTGTGACTACAGGACAGAAGAACGTGATCCTTGAAGATTTCATGACACACAGGACAAGACAGTTCTTCTGCAGATACATTTAGTGACGCCATTTTCACTGTTTGAGCTCCAGCAATCTAAACTTTACTTTCACTTTATGCAAATATCAAAATTGACAAATTGAACTTGTTGAGTGTGTTTGAAACTCACAGTTTCTCTAGGGTCTGTCATGACTATATCTTTGTCAGAATGATTTCTTCACATGCTGATAAACATGTCTGTGTATCGTGCAGAGGTGAGTAGAGCAAACAAAATCTGTACTCAAGTATAAGCACAAGAACTTATGATTACTCAAGCAGAAGTAAAAATTATAATGTCAATAACTTTGGCTCAGCGTTCCACTGAAAAGACTAATTTAGTAGCAGAACAAGCTAATGATGATGGGGAATCAATGAAGCATATGTGAAAAGGGAGAAAGATTCTTTGTAGCCAATAAAAGACACTAGCAGAATACACAAGATGTGGATGCAAACACGAATGGAAAACATGTCCTGTATACAGGGAAATATGTAAAGCTGGTCACAAAAAGAAAATGTATGAAAATAAATGCACAAGTTGCAAACAGAGAGACAGGAAGAACACAGAGGAACCACAGAGATGAAAGAGACTGAACTGGACCGAGTCAACGAGAAGGACCGAAACCCAATAATCAGATGCTGGTTGTAATGTGAAATCACTGAGAGATCTGGACACTTTGAAGAGAAATGACATGAGAAAATCACAATGTAATAGTATTGTTTACTTAGAAATCTTGAGGAAACTGATTGCCTTAATTTTAGCAAGTAAATACAACTTAGTAAAGGTACCTAGAAGTAAAACTTGAGTATTGAATTTTACACGTTGAGTACTTAGTTCAGTCAACTTAAAGATTTAAGTAAACTGAACTCACACAAAATAATTTTCCTAACAAGCTTCTTCACATTATTTATAAACTATAAAGCTATAGCAAGAGGCTGAGCCCTTTTGAGGTAATATTTTTTTTTTAACATATTGTGCAAAAAGACATTTTGAACTACTACCGTGTCTAGACACACAGAAACATCAAGAATCAGCATATTGTCACGGTTCATCAATTCATCGCCTCTTTCTCTCTGTGTTTGTGCGGTTGTGTTGGAGGCGTGGTCACTGATTGCTGAGCTCATCGTCTCCACCTGCTGTACTCATTAACCAGCCTTCATATACGTGTCTCTCACATGCACTTGTTGTCAGGTCGTTTTCAGGCTGTTCCCGGTGTTGTTCCGCTGTGTGTGTTTCCCCGTGCTTCCTGAGTGTTCTTCCGTTCCGGTTCCTGGATGTCCGCAGATTCTGTGTTTGCCTGCTGCTTCCGTGCGTCACAGCACCACTCACCCCCATCTCATCCAAGATGTTCATGTCTTTCTTTCTTCAGTCGAAAAGAAAACATTCCAGGATTTTTCTCCACACCATAGACTTCAATGGCAACCAAAATGTTGAAGGTCCAAATCAATGCAGCTTCGAAGGGCTTCAGAGGCTCTAGCCAAACCATCGGTCATTTTCAAAATAAATAAAAAATGAATATACTTTTTAACCTAAATTGCTCATCTTGCACTGCTCTGCGACGTGCCAAAGATTGCGCAATCACGTCGAAAAGGTCACGGTAGACGTAAGCAGAAGTACCGCCCCCGTGTTTACAAAGCGCACATGCGAAGACTAATACAAACATCCTTTAGCAAAAAAAAAGGTAAAACAACGATGTCGGGCGATTTTGAAGTTGAAGATGGAGTGTTTTTTGGTAAAGGGCATTTGTATTAGTCCTCGCACGTTCGCTTGGGGCGGTACTTCCGGCTACGTCTACGTGACACTTTCCGACGTGATTATGCAATCATTGGCACGTGATGAGCAATTTAGGTTAAAAGTATATTCATTTTTAATTTATTTTGAAAATGATCAATGGTTTGGCTAGATAAGACCCTATTCCTCGTCTGGGATCGTGCAGAGCCTCTGAAGCCCTTCCTCTGAGACTGCATTGATTTGGACCTTCAACCGTTGGTTGCCATGGAAGTCTATGATGGGGAGAAAAATCCTGGAATGTTTTCCTCAAAAAACTTAATTTCTTTTCGACTGAAGAAAGAAAGACATGAACATCTTGGATGAGATGGGGGTAGGGATTTAACGATTCAGTCAGAGTCAGTTGAAAATCAATACAAATGTGTGACGATTCAAGTCGTTTGAGATGTTAAACGAATCGCGATACACGTTTTAAACAGCAAGGACGCTGAAACCATAAACTGTGATCTCACTTTACAGACACGATAGCAACGAGTAAGTACGGACTGTGCGTGCACACTGGCGTGAAGAAGAGTGAAATAAACAAATGTTTTCGGTTTATTCATATGGAAGTTGGGCGCGAGCACATCAAACAGAAGCATGGCGACGGCAAGCGCGTAGTTTACGTTGACTCATTCAAATCGGAGGTGTGGCGGTATTTTGACTTTCCGAAGACTAATAATCACCACAGTGAGAGGCTCCAGTCACCTCCGTCTGCATGTAAAAGATAACAGGCCAAACCACACTGACCGGCGGATCTGCAGCCCCACTCGCGGCGTCGAGGGCGATTGCCATGGAGATCACCAGGTGCATCAGTGTTTTCACAGTGAAAGATACAAGGCTGTTTTCTGCCGTAGTAAATGGATTCCAGGCTCTTCCTCATCAAGAGAAAGACCAGCGCGAGGATGTGTTCACAGACTGAAGGAGAAATCTGTGCTGTTGCAGAACCAGGTGTTGTATTTATTTTACTATCTCTTTCTTTAAATGTGTACATGGATTTTTTTTTCTTCAATAATTTGTTGATTATTATGGCATATTTATCTAAATGTGTTCTGCTTTTCTAACTCTTGCAAGTGTAATGAAACTAATTATAATTAAAATCTTGCCTTTATAACAATGTTAAACCCCTGTCACTGTTGTACTTAAACTTTACTTACTCTTTTTATTTCTGCTATTCCTCAGGATGAGGGTGAAGAAGCTGAAACAACCTCCTCCCAAGAAAACATTGGGAGATCTCCTTGAAGGGACTTTTTAAGGATTTGTTTTTAATTTTTATTTGAGTTATTATTTGACATCAAATATACACTCACCTAAAGGATTATTAGGAACATCTGTTCAATTTCTCATTAATGCAATTATCTAATCAACCAATCACATGGCAGTTGCTTCAATGCATTTAGGGGTGTGGTCCTGGTCAAGACAATCTCCTGAACTCCAAACTGAATGTCAGAATGGGAAAGAAAGGTGATTTAAGCAATTTTGAGCGTGGCATGGTTGTTGGTGCCAGACGGGCCGGTCTGAGTATTTCACAATCTGCTCAGTTACTGGGATTTTCACGCACAACCATTTCTAGAGTTTACAAAGAATGGTGTGAAAAGGGAAAAACATCCAGTATGCGGCAGTCCTGTGGGCGAAAATGCCTTGTTGATGCTAGAGGTCAGAGGAGAATGGGCCGACTGATTCAAGCTGATAGAAGAGCAACTTTGACTGAAATAACCACTCGTTACAACCGAGGTATGCAGCAAAGCATTTGTGAAGCCACAACACGCACAACCTTGAGGCGGATGGGCTACAACAGCAGAAGACCCCACCGGGTACCACTCATCTCCACTACAAATAGGAAAAAGAGGCTACAATTTGCACGAGCTCACCAAAATTGGACAGTTGAAGACTGGAAAAATGTTGCTTGGTCTGATGAGTCTCGATTTCTGTTGAGACATTCAGATGGTAGAGTCAGAATTTGGCGTAAACAGAATGAGAACATGGATCCATCATGCCTTGTTACCACTGTGCAGGCTGGTGGTGGTGGTGTAATGGTGTGGGGGATGTTTTCTTGGCACACTTTAGGCCCCTTAGTGCCAATTGGGCATCGTTTAAATGCCACAGCCTACCTGAGCATTGTTTCTGACCGTGTCCATCCCTTTATGACCACCATGTACCCATCCTCTGATGGCTACTTCCAGCAGGATAATGCACCATGTCACAAAGCTCGAATCATTTCAAATTGGTTTCTTGAACATGATAATGAGTTCACTGTACTAAAATGGCCCCCACAGTCACCAATAGAGCATCTTTGGGATGTGGTGGAACGGGAGCTTCGTGCCCTGGATGTGCATCCCACAAATCTCCATCAACTGCAAGATGCTATCCTATCAATATGGGCCAACATTTCTAAAGAATGCTTTCAGCACCTTGTTGAATCAATGCCACGTAGAATTAAGGCAGTTCTGAAGGCGAAAGGGGGTCAAACACAGTATTAGTATGGTGTTCCTAATAATCCTTTAGGTGAGTGTAAATTTAAATTTTACAAAGAAATATGCAGAAATATTATTTTATAATTTGTCTTAAATCTAATTTTGTTAAAAAAATCGTATCGTGAAATTAGTATCGTGAATCGTATCGCATTGTGAGTTGAGTGAATCGTTACATCTCTAGATGGGGGTGAGTAAAATATCAGGAAATTTTCATTTTGAAGTGAACAAATCCTTCAAGTTGACCGAACTAAGTACTCAGCTTGTAAAATCCTCAAGTTTTATGTGGTAGTGTTTTATCAATTCAAAATGATGAGCTAACTTATTTGCTAAATTTAAGGTAATCGGTTTCCTTAATCTTTTTAAGTAAACCCAACAGTTTAATTAAGTGTTCTAAGTAAATTCAACTAATTACATTTTACAGTGAACGAGCCAATTCAGGCCACAATATGTTATGTTTGTGCTGAAGAGTAGAGTCTGTGTTTAAGTCCAGGAGTAGAACAAGAAAGATTGATAATATGCTGCATGTTGCTTAATTTAAAAGGCTGAGTTGCAGTGATGTCTATTAGCTGCTTAGTTAACTTGTTTTAATTAATTCACAAGATACACAAAGTATATGAAAAGTATTTGCCGTTTAATAAATGCAAATACATGCATGGTCCGTTGTCTCGACACTCTTTTGTATGTCTTTAACAAATTTGAGTAAAACACCAAAATTAAGGCCATCAGTTTCCACACATCTGTCTAGTAATGTAAACGAGCACAGGGTTGGGGAGTAACAGAATAAATGTAATGGGAATACTTTCAGGATTACAATGGTTCAATTTAAAACCAAATAAATGAGTATTTTGACACAATAACGCTATATTAAGCGCTGCTTGATTACAGTTCCAGTCACGACTCACTGATTGCGCAAATAACACCTGTCCACAGTCATTCTCCTCAGACGCAGGTTGAGGCACAGCTAAGATATTGATCACGATGCTTCCCGCTGGGAAAATGTTTTCATGTCTTTTCAAAGAAAGAGGAAAAGTGAAACAACATAGCCCAAACCATGCCTTCCAGCCAGGGCTCTCAAGTCTCACGCATTCAACGTGTGTGCTCTAGTTCAGTAGTCAGAGCACTGATCAGGGAGTCGGCCATTTTAAGGTCTCAATCGCAAAATCCTTCCAGTGCACTGAAGCGTTCGCTTCCTAAAAAGTCCCACAATGCACCGCAAAACCCAGGGCGCACCGATGCTCACGATGCTTAACGGAAGTTCTGAAGCGCGAAACTCAAATCACGTGAGCCAACTCACCACACATAACGACCCATAACGACACGCGATATGCGTTTTAATAAATAGAAACCATTATTTTATTATATTTCAGCATAAACATACATCGTTAGGCAGGTAATGAACACAATCTAGCTAACATTTATAATTTACTTAAGGCTGAAATGTTGCACGTATATGTAACAAGCAAAGTACTTATCATAATGTACTTTACAAGTAATGTCAGAAAGATATAAGCTCTGCTGTTGCTCATAAATACCAGTAATGATGTTGTACAATGAGGACGTGTCACATCGAGTCAACAGTTGGGCTCTTGACCCTTGACTTTTTAACATCAGTTTTCTCTGGCTACTGTAACTGTGTTTATATGACACATTTGTTTTAGGACAAAAGCCCAGAGAAAATATGATCAGGGGTCCGTTCTTCATACCTCTCTTAATACATCTGAGATCCCAGATCTTCTAATCGTGATAAGTGATCTCTGGCTAATTTGGTTCTTCAAACGAATTTGCGGATTGGATTTAAATATCTGGATTAAGTTATCTGAGATTACTGTGCGTTCCTGTGTTCCCTGAAGAGGGCAGATGCATCGATTGGCTGGCGGCAAGACAGCAACGTAATGACATCATATAATTAAAAAAGCCACCTGGCAAAAAAGTTGACAAATTAAAAACAAACAAACAAAACCAAACGACCAAAACAACATAAAAGTTATAATATTTTTTTTTTACATGATTCCCAATTATTTATATTCACGATTTTATAGTATTTGTACACCTTTTACATTTTTATTTCAAAGTTGTAATTAGCAATTCATTTAATTTTTAATTCAATTTGAAGCAGATTTGTTACATGACAGCATTAATTAAAGTTTCTCAAGGGTCAAGATCCAGTTATCTGCATCTCCTGCGCTGCATCAAGCCATCCCATAATATCCGTCATCACTCAAATTAATGCACGGCTCAGAGTAACGTTACAACATGTGTGCAAACCTCCAATACTATTATAAAGTAATTATTCCATCACAAGTAAATCTCTTAATCACGTGGCTGTGTCTATAGTATTAACACAACATTATAATATTATTTTCAAATACATTTTTATATTATTATTATTTAAAATGGTTCAGTAATGAACTCTTGTAATAAAGTAGCAGTGGCTGGGACAGATTTTAAGTATCACCTCAAGATGCAATCTAATCCTGTTTACATGAAATAAGCCGCTCCCGAGCAGGTTTAAGATCACGGAGCTGTTGCTATGACAGCAAGTCCAAGATCATGCCAAATCGCCAACAATCAAATCCGGCTAACTGAGTTAGCGACGTACGAAGAACGGACCCCAGAAGTGATAGGCCTACTGATTCCACCCAGGACACTATCATAGTGGGTACTTCATTATCAAAGCAATTTGATTCTTGTTAGCAGGTCCTTAATGCAGCTCTACACCACACTAAAAACTACAGATGAGTAGTGATCAAGTGATCCGGTTTAATCTAGTTTGGCAAACCAGCAATGGGTTACTATAGCTGGGTATAGTTTGTGAGTTGGTGCATCATTTCTAATGTCAGAAAAACTTAACCCAGCAGTGGGTTACACAACAATGTGAAAATAACCCAACAAAATGACCCAACTCGGCAGTCTGGGTAAACAAATAACCCTTCACTTTTTAGAGTGTGTAACGGTCGCTTAGAGCCTTTACGTTGGTAGAATGACAACTGCGCATGTGTGTGTCTGAAAGTGATGTGACAGGTGAGAAAGAGATAACCGCTCTACCGACTTTCTACTCTTCTTCCTTTTATTTCCCTTTTTCAGACCTCAGTTGAATGTTTATTTGAATGCTCTTTCCTCATTCAATCCCCATGTATGCGGATGAGTGTGATGTGTAATTTTATTAAACCCAGGGAAAATACTCCGCTGTATCTCGTCCTCCGACACAGGAGGGACAGAGGGACAGTTGGATGATAAATAACAGCGTATGCATCACACCTGCACCCAATGTTTGTGCAATAGTAGCATCCAGAAAAATAATTGAATAAAGTCTGTTTTTATACGGGTATTTCAATTCACTGTCTCCCTTTAGCAACGTATTGTAACTTTGATGTTTGTGATCTTTAATATATTTGCTCTAAAAATGTATTTGATCTTTGGTAGCCTATATTAAATCAGGCCTATGTGTGCACATTATACTTAGCTAGCTTTACTTAAAAGCACATTTTTCACAAGGGAAGTAGTGTCTGCGACCTTATGGTTGACGACACACTAGCAGTGCCCATCTGATCACCCTCTGAATCTTCTACATGTGAGGTTTCAATGATTCAGCCGTTGAATGCTGTTCCGAATAATGCTGTTACTCGATTTAGAGTAAACACGTTAGCATATCTAGGCTAGCTTGCCTACTTCATTCACAAACCTGAGCGTGTGTGCAGGATCTCTGTGCTTCAGCAGATGTCGCTGTGGTGTTCTCCATCTCTCGGGGAGTGTGTGAACAGAGCTGAGGTCTGTCCGCCGAACACACGGCTTCAGTTCTGAGGCGTTTCTTGTGTTTACGCGGCTCTCTGACGCGCTCACGCGCCTGCCAAACAAACACAGGTGCGGAAATAACAGGGATTTCTCGGATTTTTGCGGGCTACCGGTGGAAAGACGGGAAGGAGGCAGAACAAGGCGGCTCTCTGTGACACCACCAGCTGAAGAGTGTGTGTGACGGGATAAATAGATGGAGTGAGCGAGCGATCGGTCACTACTGAGGGTGTGACTGTTTAAAAGATGGATGTTTTACCTGTAAACCGTTAAACCGACAGCGCTGATTACCATGACCTTTGAACTGTAGCGATGTAAATCAGCCATTCGTTTCCTAAATCATGCACAAATATAGCATTAAACTGTTTAAAAAATTATAATTTAAACAAGGATTATTACAGTATGTTTCACAAGAAAGTATTTCAGCATTTCTACGTGGAGATTTCACGTGTAATTCAACGTGTTACTTGTCATTTCTTTGTAATTATTTGTAAAATGTAATTTTTCTAGACCATTCACTCACATTCATTCAAGGTGTGGATTACAGTCTTAAAATAAAACTTTATGAAAATGTACTTTGTTTTTAAAACATATAAAAGCACAGCAAACATAAAGATTACGTCTGTAATGACATGGTTATTAAAAAAATCATTTTCTCAGACCTTCATAGCTGGCATTGACCCCTGAATGGAGTTGCGATAATAATCATCAGACCCTCGCAGGTCATGTGACTGTCTTTGCAGAAACTATGTATGTGTGTATTAGGGTGTTTCCGGCGCTGTCAGGTGTGTGTGTGTGTGTTTGGGGAGTCAACACAGCAGTTCCTGTTCTGGGTTAAAAATAACCTCAGAGACTAAAATTCCTCTCTCTCTTTATCTCTGTCCGTCTCTGCTGGTGTGGAGCAAGACGGTCCAGCAGTGTGTTACACAACCTCCAAAATAAAGCCTCTTCACTAGAACCCTCTTCATATTAACATTTGGCTTTAGCGTTCTTAAGTTGTGATATTGATATGTGGCTATTTCATTTCATACTCTTCAGATCAGTGTTTTGATTAACTCTCCATAAAACTGTGCCTTGTTTACAAAGTAAAATGCCCTGAACAAACATATAATCCTTCGACGAGATCCGAAACCATCCACTGGGATCCTTCTGAAATCTGCACAGAGATGCAAATGAGCTTTAAACTGGATGCATCAAAGCGAACTTTCTTTCACTTTTGGATTTGTCCTGTTGTCGGTAGACTCAAGTGCGTGGAGTAACGGATATCTGTCAGTGTAGACAGCGCCAGTGATTATAATGGGTTTATTTGCTTTTGATGCGACGCTCACAACCAGTGTAGCCAAATGACAGCCGTTAAGCAACTGCAGGATGCTTTAATGGTACAAAGACCTCTTATAAAAAAATATCAAGGCAAATTTCCTGACCACTTTAATGTACATATAGAAAAAAATATATAAAGTTAATATTCATCTGGCGTACAGATGAACATAAAGTACTTGATACACAACTGTATAAATATAAATGTCTTTACATAGCACGTTTCTATTGCATAATGACATCAGATAGTAAAATAATGTTTGGTTCTAAGTATATTTGATGTGATAATGTGATGACTACTCATACGGAAGCATTGCAGACACTTTCTTTCCCGTTAATGACCATCAACAGTCTGAATATGTTTCTTTCTGTCTCTCTGTGTTTGTACCTTTGCTCAGTCTTTCCCTCTGGTTCTTACGCTCAACCTCTGCCCTCCATCTCTTTCACAGACGTGTTTTTGAGCATAGTCTGTTTGATCTGGTCCTCACATTCCTCCACCCACACCCTTTTCCACATCACTCCATCCATCTCTCTCTCTCTCTCCATGTGCAGCGTGTTGGTCATGCTGAGCTTTTCCACTCTTGAGGAAACGACTCAAAACACCACCTGACCTGACATATCTCAAATACACTCAAATCTCAGCCCTAGTGTTGTTTATTTCTATTCAAATGTCTAAATTTTAGTCCAAGTATCTGTTGTTACAATTTGTATTGTACCTATATGTTTTGTGCATAATGCTTTGGCAATATTGTATGTAAACACAATCATGCCAGTAAAGTACTTTTAAATCCAAATTGAAAATTGATGAAAAATGAAGTGAATGTGAGGAAGAGAAAGAAATAATGTGATGAATCAGGCTTCGCTGTGACTGTTTAATTCATCTGATTCATCTCTCCATCCATCTTTTCATGCAGGAAATCTGCTCTATTAATGCAGCAAACATCACACAGCTGAGTATATTTATCTAGCCTTGCACAAAGCACACAGCGGACAGAGTTGTGCGTGTGAAAGAGACTTTAAAGCATCCATAATATTTTTATTAAGACTTAAGTCAATAAACAGCAGACAGCAGCTCTTCTCTGGAATGGAGTAGTTTTTATGAATGACTGCATTCATCGCTAGCCACGCCCCAAATCCGCCCGGACGACGAGGCCACGCCCCTTTAGAATTCTACCCGCAAAGCCGCGTTGTGATTGGCCGAGAGGGCGGGACCGCGGATGGAATCTCAGCACGGCCGTATAAAGACTGACTGCAGTGTGAAAACAAGCATTACACACTTAGAGACTCACTGTATCGTGCTGGAATAAACGCGCCTGTCTGGATTATTACCGCTCGCCTGTGAGAGTTGAACTGTCTTATCTCGATAAACATCGTCCGTGGACATTGAATAGTTTATTATTAAGAAGATGAGGGATGTACTGTGTCTGCTGGTGTTTGTACTGATCATCTGCACGTCGGTAAGTCTCTAATGCTACCAGTTTAATAAGTTTAATGTAAACAGTGTATACTGTAACACTTCATTTAATCAAAAACATTATAGTAAAATAGCTATGTATGTGTGTCTGTGTGTGATAGTAAAAAAATATTGTATCTTTTTGTTTTTTATAAAATAAAATAAATTTGTATGATCATTTATCGATTAATCGCATCTAACATGAGTGTGTTTATATGTGTGTGTGTGTGTGTGTGTGTGTGTATTATGCCACGGCATTTCAACAATATTGTGTGAATATTGTTTGTGTGTGTATATATATATAATACTATTAATATGTTTATAATATAATTCACTATCCATATATCTTTTTTAGTTCCCTTGTCGTTGTTGTTTTATTTCTTTTGCCAATTTTAGTGCAAAATAAATGCAGTTTAAAAGTCCCATTCAAGACATTTGGACTAGGATTAGTCTAGCCGTGTGCTTTTGAGGCCTGCGATCATTTTATTCTCTTTATCGAGTATGAAAGCAGCGCGACGACACCCAGGAGCCGCTCAGAAGTTCTGGCCCTCATAATGAGACTCACGGCCGATCTGCACACCTGAGAGAGTCGGCCCATCCTCATGGCTCCTGTGGATCAGAAATAGATGAGCACAGGCTCAAAATAACCAGGGCACAACAATCCAGCCTCACATCCCGCTCCATTAACCCGGCGTCCAGGACCGGGAGGGGCCCGACTTATGCTTTGATCTCAGATCCACATATGGGTCCCGAGTGACTCAAGAGCTCATCTCCTCTGATTTTAAGATGCCAGGCGTGGCGGGCGTTCTCAGAGGACTCGACTGGGTATTTCACAGAGCCATCGGGATGCCGGGGAAACAGGTGCAGCGTTTTAGGAAGTGATCCAATGGAAATTGGCTTCAATGGAAAAACCCTTCGGAATGACGTGGATCCCAGACAGGGAAACACTCCTTCGAACCCGATTCACCTTCACTTTACCAAAGGCGATCTAATTTCTTGCTGTCAGCCATATCACAGTGTATGCTAATGCAAATTAATTGGCATATTTAAATGTATGAAATCAATGAAATTTCAACATTATATTATATATTGCAGTTTTTATAGCAGTATATGTTAATGCAAATTAATACTACATTTAAATACATTTTCATTAGAATATAAAATCATACATTTTAAATATGCAAATGAAAATTAATTTAAATGTAAAAAACTATATTATATATTTAAATTAGTGCTGTCAAACGATTAATCGCGATTAATCGCATCCAAAATAAAAGTTTGTGTTTACATAATATATGTATATACATGCAAATATATATTTAACACACACACATATATATATATATATATATAAATGTAAAAAAGTTTTTTTCTTAAATATATACAAGCATGTGTGTATAATTATGTAAACACAAATGTTTATTTTGGATGCGATTAATCGCGATTAATCGTTTGACAGCCCTAATTTAAATGTTTATATCACAATATACACTAAGGAAAATTTTAAATTTAAATCAATTTTCATTATCATATATTGTGACACACACTAATGCATAAAAAAAAAAAATATATATATATATATATATAAAACAGGGACAGGGAAACACTCCTTTGATCCTGATTCAGTGTCACTTTATGAGAGACTATTTAATTTTTAGCTGTCAGTTATTTTTATTAAATTAATTTAGTGCTGTCAAATCGATTAATCACAATTAATCGCATAACAAAAGTTTTTAAATATATAATGTTTATATATATATATATATACACACACACACACACACACACATATATATTTATATAGACTTATGTTATATGCGATTAATCACGATTAATTTAATACATTTTCATGGTAACAGTTTACAATAATGTTTCATTAGTTAATGTATTAACTAACATGAACTAAACATGAGCAGTACATGTGTTACAGTATTTGTTAATCTTTGTTAACGTTAGTTAATAAAAATCCAGTTGTTCATGTTCATGGTGCATTAACTAATGTTAACGATTTTAATAATGTATTAGTAAATGTTGAAATTAACATTAACAAAGATAAATAAATGCTTTATAAGTGCAGTTCGTTATTATATATATTTATTATATTATTAGTTCATGTTAACTAATGTACCTTATTGTAAAGTGTTACCGTTTTCATTAGCGTTATTATACGTTTTATATGTTTAAGTTAATTTTATATTACAACATATGCTTATGCAAATTGATTTAAATGTATAAAAATTTATGTTTTTAATAAAATTAAATACATTTGCATTATCATGCATTGTGACATACTCTAAAGCAAATGTATAAGAAATCAAATATTTTCTTCATTTAAATGAACAGACATCTTAAATGTACGAGAGGCGATTTCATTTCTAGCTGTCAGCTATCCTGATGCATTTTATCGAGATAAACCACAATTATATTCACATATTTTTTACTAAAGTGCATACATCTAATGATCAGTTATTATTTAGAGGTTTTATGTGGCTGAACTCAAACTGAACCCACTGTCTGTCTGTGTGTGTCCCGTCTGCAGGTTGGAGCGAGGTGTCCTAAGGTCTGCAAGTGTCCGGTGGAGCGGCCCGTGTGCCCGCCGGGCGTCAGCGCGGTGCCCGACGGCTGCGGCTGCTGTAAGGTTTGTGCCGCACAGCTGAACGACGATTGCCATGACGACAGACCCTGCGACCATCACAAGGGCCTGGAGTGTAACTATGGCAACGATGTGGCCAGTATCCATGGAATCTGCCGGGGTGAGTCGACAAAATAACACAACTCTGATTTTGATCTTTAAAATTCATACATTTTATACATTTAAATAATGTCATCTATTTAAATGCATTTGCCTAGGCATATCAAAATATATGCTACTTCCATTTAATGTAAATTTCTATAATGTATCATTTTTATACAATTAGAATGATGCAAACTAATTTAAATACATTTTCAGTAAATAAGTGTGTCACAATATATGATAATGCAAATTGGCTTAATTTGAAGTGTAAGATTTTTAAAGCCCAAATTTGGTTTGGATGTGTAGTTCATGTCAGTAGCTTTGAGTTCATATATATATATATACACACACACTCCAATCAGGCATAACATTAGCACTGACAGGTGAAGTGAATAACACTGATTATCTCTTCATCACGGCACCTGTTAGTGGGTGGGATATATTAGGCAGCAAGTGAACATTTTGTCCTCAAGCAGGAAAAATGGGCAAGCGTAAGGATTTGAGCGAGTTTGACAAGGGCCAGATTGTGATGGCTAGACGACTGGGTCAGAGCATCTCCAAAACTGCAGCTCTTGTGGGGTGTTCCCGGTCTGCAGTGGTCAGGATCTATCAAAAGTGCTCCAAGGAAGGAACAGTGGAGAACCGGAGACAGGGTCATGGCCGGCCAAGGCTCATTGATGCACGTGGGGAGCGAAGGCTGGCCGTGTGGTCCGATCAAACAGATGAGCTACTGTAGCTCAAATTGCTCAAGAAGTTAATGCTGGTTCTGATAGAAAGGTGTCAGAATACACAGTGCATCTCAGTTTGTTGCGTATGGGGCTGCATAGCCGCAGTCCAGTCAGGGTGCCCATGCTGACCCCTGTCCACCGCCGAAAGCATCAACAGTGGCACGTGAGCATCAGAACTGGACCACGGAGCAATGGAAGAAGGTGGCCTGGTCTGATGAATCACGTTTTCTTTTACATCACGTGGGTGGCCGGGTGTGTGTGCGTGGCTTACCTGGGGAACACATGGCACCAGGATGCACTATGGGAAGAAGGCAAGCCGGTGGAGGCAGTGTGATGCTTTGGGCAATGTTCTGCTGGGAAACCTTGGGTCCTGCCATCCATGTGGATGTTACTAAGCACGTACCACCAGGATACTGCGACCTGCCACAAAGCAAAAATGGTTCAGGAATGGTTTGAGGAGCACAACAACGAGTTTGAGGTGTTGACTTGGCCTCCAAATTCCCCAGATCTCAATCCAGTCGAGCATCTGTGGGATGTGCTGAACAAACAAGTCCGATTCATGGAGGCCCCACCTCACAACTTACAGGACTTAAAGGATCTGCTGCTAACATCTTGGTGCCAGATACCACAGCACACCTTCAGGGGTCTATTGGAGTCCATGCCTCGACGGGTCAGGGCTGTTTTGGCAGCAAAAGGGGGACCAACACAATATTAGGTCATAATGTTATGCCTGATCGGTGTATATATAACTCTTCGTTTTGTCAGGATGAGACCCAAACTAAGGGCAACTGGATATTTATAAAAAATAAACAAACCCTTTGATGTCCCTCCCCAACTTCCTGTTTCAATGGGAAATGCATCAATACAGGAATGAAAACTCTCTTATTTTAATTTTATATTCATAAATGTATTATTCCTGATTATATTTATTGAAAATTTTATATTTATTCAAAGGTTTGAATGCATTTACGTAATGTCTGAACCTTTCAATAATTATCATGAATAATGAATTTAATGACTAATTGTTGAATAATTTAAATCTAACTAGGGTTACACAGGGGACTGGTGTAGTTTGGCGGCCCTCAGCCTCAGGTTTTATCTTTATTAAGACATGCACATTCATTTCCACACATACAGAGGATATTTTGTGCACTGGGGTAGTTGCTATATTAAGGCAGTTATTTGAGTTGGACTAAAGGGGGGTTTAAGGGGGCGTCTCAGCAGACCCAAAGACTATCTGACGCTCAACGACATTGTAAACAAGTCAAAATTCCACTCGGCCCTAAACATAGAGCCTCTCTCATAAAAGCAAAGGATAGAGTGTCAATCTCTGTTTAACCCCTTACTGTCACTCTGAGCGGGTCGTCTTCTTTCTGGATAATAATGCAAATAAGGAGGAGGTCAAAACAAATCCCTGCTTATCTAAAGGATGTTTAGAAAATTTTACTGGAAAACAACAACAAAAACTCCAGCTAATAAAAATATGCCCTAAGAATGTTTTGCTTATGTTCCCATTAAGTTATGCAAAGAAAAAAAAACGTATTTGGGAATGTTCTCTGAACCTTTTAAAGGCAGCGGCTATTTGCAAATAGCAATAGATTCTGTTTACATGATGTAAAAATTGCAGTATTTCCTTTGCAATAAGTGTAAATGGTAGTTAGATGCTATTTATACTTATAAATAGTGGCAGATTTGCACCTCTGTGTTGTTGTACATTAAATGGTATGCAATAATAACATAAGAGTGTAAACGCTTTATATGTTTATTACAGTTATTAAATGGATGGGACACCCTCCCTACACCTACCCCTAACCCCTTTATGATTATACACACGTTAGACAGTTTATTCACACCTTTCGATTACTTTCTTCATTTTTATTGAAAATAAATGTCTTTACGATCTGATATGTAATGGGAAAAGGGAGTTCGGCTAAAGGCGGACTCAAACTCAGGTCGATTTGCGTTGAAACTTTCTGCCACGCGCCTTACCCCTACACTACTACTACTGTTGGCCAATCAGTGTTTTCCATAATTTTGTCTGCCCCAACCAGACGTTAGTGGGCGGAGTTAGTGTAAATAGCCTCTGCCAACAAGTCGGGCTATTTGCACTTAGTGTACATAGACACTGCGTATTTTAAATGTTTTTTGCTTCTTGGTAATGCGAACTTTCCATTTTATCATTCTTCTGTCCCCACTGGCAGATGTTTTTTTTTGTTTTAGGCAAAAACTACATCTTGAGAATTTTTTAGGGGCAGATTTAGTAAACAGGGCAAATTAGTGTGAGAGCACAATTTCAAAAAAGCGCCGATGGGTGTGTAAAGTTCTGCATGTGATCTACTGACGACACGCAAATTAATGAACACAGACGCAGCCGGATCATTTCCATAACGACCAACACAATCTACCAGTTAGCGTCTGGTTTAAGACGTGCTTTTTTTGGGCGGTAAATAATGGCGCAAACACCAGTAAATTGACGAGCGCAAACCTTAGTAAATCACCTTGCCTGATTCATTTAAATACTCTCCTCCCATAAATACTGCGTCTAAAAGGGAAACTCCTACAAATGCATATGCAATAAGGTCAGCCTCACAAATAACTCTGTCCACGGCTTTCAGCGCTAATTTTGCTCTGCGTGTAAATCCTGACAGTTGTTTTTTAACACCAAAAGAGGGTTTTAAAATCTGGCCCTTAATATTTCATGTCATTTTGCATCTCAAGTAAATGTATCTCAATTTAAGAAACTTTAGATATGTGTACTGGAAGACAAGACAAAATTACAATTTTTTGCAGTGTACTAATAATGGTAGGAGTTTACAATAAGGTGTCATTTGTTAACATTAGTTAACAATACTTCTAATACTTCCGTTTTTGGAGAGATTGAATGTAATTGTAACGTTCAGTACCCTACTGTCTTTCCTGTCTTTCAGCTAAACTGGAAGGTCGCTCTTGTGAATACAACGGCCAGATGTATCAAAATGGCGAAAACTTCCGTGCGGGCTGCAAACACCAGTGCACCTGTATCGATGGGGCGGTGGGATGCGTGCCTCTTTGCCCCACAGACATTCCCCTGGCATCGCCGTCCTGTCCCGCACCTCGGCTGGTGAAAATCCCCGGCCAGTGCTGCCTCAGTGTGGACTGTCACGGCGGGTCCTCCGTCCTGCCGCCCGTGTTCAGACGGCCACAGCTGCCTCCCTACCTGTTCCCTGACCGGCACGCCTTCAAGAAGCCCTGGCCGAAGCCGTACCCCTACAAGCCCAAAGACTCCATGAGCAACGAGCTCATAGAGGTGGAGCAAAAGTGGGACAAGCCACGCAGTCGAAAACACCTGTCAGGTGAGGGCGCTCTTCTGTTCTGTTCTGTGTCCCCAAGTTTGTTTTAACTAGCACTAGATTCCTAGGTCAATATGTGTCAACCATTTGCAAAATCATACTAGACTTGCATAACCAGCATAAAACAGTGTGGACCAGCATATAAATGCACACATATTTAAGAGGCCGATCTGTTAAATCAAGACACTACAGGTAAAACCATTGGGTTTTTTTTTGTTTGTTTTTTTAATGCATTGGTCAGTTTTGAGACTTTTTGCTTCCATAACTTGTCTTCTTTCAGACTAGTGGAGAGAAAACATCCAAAATACACATTTAAGTGTTTATTTTCTTACACTTTATCCATTTGCGTCTGTAGATTTCAATTACAGTACGTATCTTTAAAGAGTTTTTCCTCCACTTCAGAATCACTTACACACACCAAAACGTACAGTTTTATTCCTGTCTATATTCTGAAGGTTTTTACTGAGGGGTTTGCATTTCTAGAGTTTACAAAGAATGGTGTGAAAAGGGAAAAACATCCAGTATGCGGCAGTCCTGTGGGCGAAAATGCCTTGTTGATGCTAGAGGTCAGAGGAGAATGGGCCGACTGATTCAAGCTGATAGAAGAGCAACTTTGACTGAAATAACCACTCGTTACAACCGAGGTATGCAGCAAAGCATTTGTGAAGCCACAACACGCACAACCTTGAGGCGGATGGGCTACAACAGCAGAAGACCCCACCGGGTACCACTCATCTCCACTACAAATAGGAAAAAGAGGCTACAATTTGCACGAGCTCACCAAAATTGGACAGTTGAAGACTGGAAAAAGGTTGCCTGGTCTGATGAGTCTCGATTTCTGTTGAGACATTCAGATGGTAGAGTCAGAATTTGGCGTAAACAGAATGAGAACATGGATCCATCATGCCTTGTTACCACTGTGCAGGCTGGTGGTGGTGGTGTAATGGTGTGGGGGATGTTTTCTTGGCACACTTTAGGCCCCTTAGTGCCAATTGGGCATCGTTTAAATGCCACGGCCTACCTGAGCATTGTTTCTGACCATGTCCATCCCTTTATGACCACCATGTACCCATCCTCTGATGGCTACTTCCAGCAGGATAATGCACCATGTCACAAAGCTCGAATCATTTCAAATTGGTTTCTTGAACATGACAATGAGTTCACTGTACTAAAATGGCCCCCACAGTCACCAGATCTCAACCCAATAGAGCATCTTTGGGATGTGGTGGAACGGGAGCTTCGTGCCCTGGATGTGCATCCCACAAATCTCCATCAACTGCAAGATGCTATCCTATCAATATGGGCCAACATTTCTAAAGAATGCTTTCAGCACCTTGTTGAATCAATGCCACGTAGAATTAAGGCAGTTCTGAAGGCGAAAGGGGGTCAAACACAGTATTAGTATGGTGTTCCTAATAATCCTTTAGGTGAGTGTATATATATAACCCTGGCTCCTTAAGTGAAATTTTTTTTTTTTTTATCAAAATGTATGTTTATTTCATACTAAGTATACTACAAAACCATTTACATATTTACTGACATATCACTTGAGACTGATATAAATATTATAATTAATTTACTTGGAGTATACTTCATTGCACAATGCACATTTCTTAATATTAAGCCTAAACTGTGTTTTAATATCCCTATTAGTAAGGATAGTATTATCTCTGTATAATATCAGTCTTTAAATGTGAGATATTTAAAGTGTACCTAAAGTATACTTGCATTAGTTCCACTTTAGCCCAATCAAATATACTTCAGTATTTCTTTAGCTGGACCTCAGCACTTCTGGATAACTAAAGTGCATTAAGTACAAAATGAGTTGTTCCAATTTAGCAGACTTTTAAGTATACCAATTTAGTATGCCAGCAGTACAATTGCAGGGTATTTATATTAAGTACATAAATATGTAAATGTTTTTGTAGTGTACTTAGCATAAAATACATGTATTTTAAATGCATTTTGGTATATACATTTTTCACTAGGGTCAGGATGTAAGATGACGTCTGTTTAGCATATGTTCACATAAACCAACAATCAAAAGTAGTGCAGCAGAGTGCAAGAATGTGTCCTGTGAGAACGAACGCCCCCCTTTGGGTTTCGGTTCAATTAACAATCATTCCCAATGTGAGCTGTGGCGGTTTCTTCTGCATGCACTTCTGTATGAGGGCTTGTGTTGAGCAGCCCGCCGCTTCTTTTCCAGTAGATCCTTGTGAACCAGCCCCACACATGCTCCGTAATCACTTTCTCTATGCGTCAGTGTTCCCTGTTGGGTGAATGGTGCCTGTGTACTACCTTACCCTGTCTCTCTCGCTCTCCCTAGCGTGGAAGCAAGCCGGACGGCAGTGTGTCGCTCAGACGACAAGCTGGACACCTTGTTCGCGCAGCTGCGGGATGGGTGTGTCATCTCGGGTCACCAATGAGAACGCTCAGTGCAAACTGCTGAAGGAAACCAGACTCTGCAACATTCGTCCCTGTAGCTCTGTGGCTGTGCCTATAAAGGTAAAGGTTTCAGAAATTATCTGCACATTTACCACACGATCCTGCTAGATATCTCTGCATAAATAGAAAAGATTCTGAATGTTTACACTGCAAAAAAAGTATTTTGTCTTGTTTTCCAGTACAAATATCTAAAAATTGTTAAATTAAGATACAATTACTTGAGAAGAAAAAAAATCTAAGTTGAGTGATTTTACACATAAAAATTGATTAAATGTCGATTTAAAAAAAAGGTCTTATTTTAAGCATGAACTCACTTAATTTTGATACATTTTTCAGAAAAACAAAGTAATTTTGCTTCTCAAGTAAATGTGTCTTGGTGTAAGAATGTTCAGATATTTGTGCTGGAATACAATACCGAAAAAGAAAATCATTTTTGCAGTGTATCTTGGTCCACCACCTACAGCGGCACCAAACTAACCAACTAAAAACATTAATTAAATTTAATCCATAAATCTAAACCATGCAATCATTATTTGGCCTTTGGCTCTTTCTTGCAGAAGACCAAAATCATAAACACCAGCTTAAAGTAGAAAAGGAAGCCTGACAGTTGTTTACCTTCTTGATTCTTGTTGCCCATGCAGGTGTGATACTGTATTTGTAACTAGCCCTTGTGCGTCCTTTTTCAGTTTTTTTGTTTTTATTATCATTTCGCCTGTGTTAATGCTAACTACATACATTTTGGCAAAGGTGTGTATTTTTATTGGAATTTTACAATTTCACCCCATTTTCTTTAAAAAAATCAATTTTGCACTAGGTACACAAAATAGTTCCACTCAGCACCGTTTGGACAAAAATATCCCCATTGAATGCAATTTTTAATCCCAGTACCATTCAACTATAAAATGATGCAATCTTTGTTAATAGGCTTTCATTCTGTTGGCAAGGCTTCAAAATTTAAATTAATTTTTTTTTTAACCAGATGTGTGTAATAAAAAAATGGTGTGTGGATGTGCGTGTGTGTGCTTGTTATATTTAAGAGAGATAAACTCAACTGCAAATCACAAATCCAAACACTGTGTGTATCAGGGGAGTTTTGTTGGCATCAAATAGGGAAAAAGTTGGCACTGTGCCCAAACTAGATCTTACTAAAAGCAAATTTTTTGAGATATCAACCTCAAATTTGGAACTCAACTTTTAGAGTTCAACATCTTTCATAAAATATATATTTTATATAAAATAATGTTTATAAATCATTTTCATAAACTTAAACCTCTATAACTTTTTATTTTGGTTTCACTTTTTCTACTTCAACAATAATCTGCCATGGGTCTTCTTTAAAATTAGACCAAACTTAAGTCTGTGCCCCCAAGACAATTTTTTTTAAGGCAGTTTTTTGACATTCACTATGTCCTATGTGTAACTTGTTTTATTTTGTTAATGCCAACTGCATAAATTTTGGCACAGGTGTGTATTTTTATTGGAATTGTATTATTTCAATCTATTTTACACTAGTAACACAAAATAGTTCCTCTCAGGACCGTTTGGACAAAAATGTCCCCATTGAAACCCATTAAAACTGCAATTTTTTAGTCCTTCGTGCAAGACTGTCCCAGGTCTGAAAAATGCCACTTGTTTCCCATTCTGTAAAATGTGAAAAAGCATTCAGTGCAGAAATACAAAATACACTTTCGTAGATGAAAACAAAAGTAAATAAACTGACTAGAGAAGCAACACTGCATAAGAAATTAGGACTTGTTTTTATCATCCGTGCACCGGCCGCATGACATCATTTTCGTCATCAGGAGGGTTCGCGGACGTCCGCACACCCCGTTCTCTGCGTGCAGTTCAATTTTTGAGACCACGCAGATGGTGTGCGTACAACCGAGAAAGACAGAAGAGTCACAACAATACTGCGCATGTGTTGAATTCGGTCATCCCCTGTTGAGTATACTTTGAAAGCTGTGCGGACAAAACTGCACGCGAGGCTCGTCCGGAGGTGGAAATATACCACGGTATAGTATACCCAGGCCATATGCGTGTCCCATTGAGTAAACAAAAAAGTCTTAAAACACTTCCTTTCTTCACGGCCACATTGGCCAAACTCTGGAAATATGTCATGTAAGTAGAGAAGTGGTCAAGTGCAAAGACCTCAAGTGTGGGCATTGGGAGAGGCCCTTAGTGTTTCAAAAAGATGGTGCACGCTGCTAAACTGATGTTTCCTTGTGACTGCATTGTCTTAACCCACTTGCTTTCCAGTGCAGATGTGAGTGTAACCTGCCTTGTGTTTGTCCAACAGAAGGGGAGGAAGTGCTCTCGTACCCAGAAGTCTCCAGAGCCTCTGCGTCTACGCTACGCCGGCTGCCGCAGCACGCGTCTCTATCGGCCCAACTACTGCGGGATGTGTCTGGACGGGCGATGCTGCTCTCCCCGCCGCACACGAACGGCCCCCGTGCTCTTCGCCTGTCCCGACGGTGAGCGTTTCGAGAGGGCCGTCATGTTCGTGCAGTCCTGCAAGTGCAACGACGAATGCGGCCACCTGAACGATGCAGCGCTCCCGCCCCAGCGCTGGCTGTACGGTGACATGCACAAGTTCGTCGATTAACGGCTCGTTCCACTGCAGACCTGCCCCTGTGTCCTTCCCCATCCAATAGAGTAGCGTTTCGAAGTGTAGACGCCAGGCCGAGGCCTCATTATAACGCAAATCCACATGGAAAAAAGGGCCGTTTTGGTTTCCAATCCCTTGTACCAAGAGCCTTAGAGTAGATGCGCTTTCCGTGAGGATCCGGGACGGGTCGTGTCCCCTGTCGTGAATATATACAAATGGATTTTCTGGTCCTCACCATGAACAGTGATGCATTATGGGGCACCTGCACAATCTAGATGAGACTTTAAGCAGGTTTGGAGAAAAAACAAGATTAGACACTTTGAACATGGTGGGACCGACTCGCAGCTCACAAAGGGCTGGTCTTTACTTCTTTTGTAGTGTTTTCTTTGCCTTGACGTTCAAAGAACAGCCGGCAAATACAAGGGAAATTCAAAGGGGAATCGTTGTAAGCTTTGGCTCGGCTGCTTTTGGACTCGACGCTGAGCCATTTTGTGAGCGCATGACTCCATCAACTCACCGAGGGATATCTGCCAAGTGCCGCAGCTCCCTGGCGTCAAAACGTCGGCTCCTCTGCTCCCGGCTAATTACAATCCTCTTCCATGGGGGCAGAAAGAAACCCAGTAACCCTCTGGTTTGCAATAAAAATATGTTTAAAACACCAGCATCTGATGTAAACATGTAATTTGAAAGTAATGGGTGGGACGGTTCTCTCAAACGCTGCTCTAGTCTGCTCTTTAATCTACCACGTGATGGCAGAGCCTCGTGCAAACGGCACTGTTGACGGTGTGTTTTATGATGCAGCGGTCTCTATTTTTGCCTGGCATTGGTGCATGAACTGACGGCTGACGTCGTGCCATCTGCCCTGAAGAACAAGGGTTTGAACAGGCTTTGAGACACAAATAGGCAAACTTCTGAACAAGTGAGAAGCCATGTTGTCAAAGAATGATTGTGATATGTTTTGCTAAGTTGTGTTTCCCAATTATACCTCAATTAAATAAAACTACTTTTTTTTTTTTTACATTTTACATGTCAGATAGCCTACCATGTTCGTTACAGCAGCATTTCGGAGAACTTACGTCGTTGTGGAGAAAGCTGACTGAATATGAACTGCATAAAATGGGAGTACAACGATATACTGCATGTAAAGTGAAGGCTTTCTGTTGTTTTGTGTAAATTATCTAGTTATATCTGACATCAATTGCCTTCTCGAATCAATTAATTAGCGTACGCTATTATGCACCGTGTAGTGAGTTTTCACGCGCGAAATATTTCCACGCAGATTACGCATAAGGTTAAATTGATCATGTGAATCCGCCGCCTTAACCCACAGGAATATTGTTGTACCAACGTGGTTCAGACGGAGATGCAAATAGTTAATTTCTCCGATGCTTCGTATGGTAGAGCAGCGAGTTACATCGATTTTAACCCGTTCTATCTTCTAGCAGGGGGGAAATTGTAAAACGATTACAAACCAAGCATCATTGCAATAGATCTGATTTAATTTTAGCTGATGTTTGTATGCTTTTAACGTATTTTTGTACAGCCTTTTAAACAGTCTCCGAGTTATATAATCAAATGACAGTGAAAGAGTAGCCAACATGTGATTAAATGCTTCATAAATACCACAATCAAGCTGCACACTTTGGTACTATTAAAAACCAGACTTGCCTGGATTTGGATCTGGTCTGAAGGTTTTTTTTTTTTTTTATATATACACAGGAAGTTCCCCTCATTTGTTTTACCTCTGAAGACAGAGGACAACCACTCACCATGTATCAAATAAACTGGCTTGTAAAAACTCACTGCAGGTGTGTGACCATTTCTTCTAATTTATTATATTGCCGAGCATATTTATATATTATATGTATTAGATTGCATAATAGCTTATGTTGCTCAGATCAACCTAAGACATTAAATAAATCCATTATTTAGCGTGTGAACAAGTAAAAAGTTGCATCTTATAAAATGTAAATATTACAGAACTTACAAGGATTATTCAGTTTAAACAAAAGTACAGTCCAGTAAACTAATGATTGGATGGACATTGAAATCATCCGGGTACAACTTTTTGGAAAGAAAGGTTCATTTCCTTTGCAAAAACGATTGTTTTTATTTTGGGTTGACATGACCCAGATACAAGTAACAGGAGTCAAACAATCAGTTAACCTCAAATAAAATCGAGGTTATGACACTGGCCTGCAAGTTTCACAACATCCAGATGAAATTTCAGAAATGTGAAAATTAGCATAAGCTACGCATTACTAGAAACATGTACTAAAGCAATTTGGAAACCCAATAAAAACCAAAAATGAACACTTTTCAGAAGACCAACACAGCCAGCCAAGGTGTAGTATATAAAAAGTTTTAATTCCATTAAAACCCCAAAACAAAAACATAATTTTATGACAAAATCAAAACAGACATCTCGCCCGAGAGAAGCGGTAAAAACAATTGTGGGTTTGAGGTAAAAAGGAGGCTTTTAAAAACAGAGGTTCGTCATCCCACCGCAATCCAACAGCTGCGGTCCTGGAAACAGCGAGACCTTCATCTGGACTGTTCAACTGCACAGAGAAAGACAAACGTCACTTCAAATGCACTGCATCCTTTTAAACTAGTCACCATTTATAAGGGGATGAAAAATTCTGAAGCATTTGGCAAGAAACCATGTCAAACTGGGAAGTACGATAAAGCAAAATCTGGGATAACGGTTTTTGGTCTAGTTTAACAATTAAATTTGACCAATCAACTGATGAAGACCATTATATTCTGGGAAACCAACAAAGCCAATAACCTCAAAATATCCAATTAACTAGCCTCGCTTTAGCGACCACAGTGTCCACCAATATTACGGTTATCAATTCATCACACCACTCAGGTTGCATTCAATTTGGAAGCAGATATTATCAGGGTTCATTCCTTCATGCTCAAAATGCACAAGACCGAAGACTCACTGTAAGTAGAAATGTCGATCTCCTCGGGTAACTCGGCCACGTTGACCTCAAACCGGTCCTGCACGTCGTTCAGGATTTTGGCATCTGTTTCATCTGACACGAATGTGACGGCCAAACCCTTGGTGCCAAAGCGACCCGCACGAGCCACCTGAGAATGAGACGAGACCGTGTGAGACGTGGCCCTTCAGAGCTGAGAAACATTCATACACGCACGGTTGCATTCGTACCCTGTGGAGGTACGTGTCTGAGTCCTCTGGCATGTCGTAGTTGAAGACTATGTTGACCCTCTCGATATCCATGCCTCGACCGAACAGATTCGTGGCCACTAGGATCCTCCTCTGAAAGTCTTTGAACTGCTGATACCGAGACAACCTGCGAGCAGATTCAAATGGAAGCATTAAAACATCCAGTCCTTAAAGCATCCCAGTAATCCCTCGCTTATACAAGCCATAAAGAAAATGATTTTTCACCATGTGTATAACATTCAAGGAGACGAACGTCATTGCAACATACATTAAATACACTGAGGGGCTGATCGCAAATGTATGAGGAATTACAAGAACTGTTGCCGAAAGAAAAAGCTGGAGGGTAAATGCCAATTCTATAATCCATGCAAGTACGCAATTATTTAGAGAGACGCATCAAGCAATTAAACTTCTTCATTAAAGAGGCTTTTAATTGCATGCGTTTTGTCTCTTTCGGGAACGACTTTAAAAACAAGGGTTTATACATAACTGGGGTTCATGAGTTCAAAGCTTAAATGTATGACTTAAAACTTTTTGGCCATGAAGGAAAATATGTTTATTATTGCCATTGAACTATAATAGAGATTGTAGTTATTTGTTGGCCGAGACTCTGAAAATGAGGATCTTTGAGCGAACCATGGACATTTGGCTTTCCTGTAGCTCAAACAGTAGAGCGTGGCACTAGCAAAGCCAAGGTCATGGGTTCGTTTCCCAGGGAAAGCAAGAACTGACAAGATGTAAAATGTGTACCTTGAATGTAAAGTAAGTCACTTTGGATAAAAGCATCTGCCCAAATGCATAAATGTAAAGTTGATAATTTGTATAGATTTATACAGATGTTACAGTAACTATTCAACAAATGTCACATCTTTTCTGTTATGTAAAGAGATAAATCATAGATGTTACACTAATACACTAATCTTATGACATTTGCAAATTACATTTTACATTTGATTTAACAGTATATTGTATTGTACTGCACTCTCACAAACACTTATCATAAACTGATAAACAGTTTGAGACCGCAATGACTTAAGATGAGTGACAGCTTAGTAATTACAAAAGGTTTTATGCATGTTTTCTATCCATTCCTCCCGGATAATCCATTCCGAATTAGGAAACCATCGTCTTACCTATTGCAGCAAAACATGTTAGGCTATTTATTATTCGCACTGGCTGCCATGCCAAATCACGCATATGCTTGCCTATTCAAATTATAGTGGTTTGTGAACATAACCACTTTACTAACAAGAGTGTTTATGCTGAGATCCTGTGTAGGTTGTTGATAGGCGATAACTATTTCATGACATTGTATTTAAATGAGTTTCACATCTAGCCTTACAAAATTGTTCTTCAAAAAAGGGGTGGGGCTGTAGATTAAAGAGCTTTGGCCTGACAAGCGCTTGGGAAAATGGTTTCATGTGTCAAAAACCGCAGTGAAGCAAAGCACACACACCTCTCTTCCTGTGCCATTCCTCTGTGGATGGCAATGGCGGGGAAGTTCTGCTCCACCAGTAACTGTGAAAGAGCCACACAACGCTGAACAGACTTCACGAAGATCACCACCTGCAGGAGAAACTCAGAATTACCCTCAAGAACAACATGTCACGATGCATTTGAGCTCAAGCATTTCTGACAAACCATAATCTACAGGAACAAAGGAGAAGCAGGGAAAGTCAGCACATTTAGACATC
This sequence comes from Rhinogobio ventralis, assembly GCA_039654625.1. Lineage (NCBI taxonomy): Eukaryota > Metazoa > Chordata > Actinopteri > Cypriniformes > Gobionidae > Rhinogobio > Rhinogobio ventralis. The sequence goes on from CM077196.1 coordinate 3,080,512, forward strand.
ATAAAAACCAACTTCTTTTGGGAACATGCAAAGAAATTGTGACAAAAATGGAGTAAATGTGGTAAGTTTGATCAATGCCATTTATTTTGTACGTCACTTTGGACAGAAGCGTCTGCTAAATAAATGTAAACTCAAATCAGCATTCGGCCAAACTCACCTGGTTGAACTCCAGGACGTCGAGCAGGTCGAAGAGCTTGCGGTTCTTCTCGCTGTCCTTCAGTTTGCAGTAGTACTGCTGCAGACCGTGAAGGGTCAGCTTCGTCTCGTCGTCCACAAACACCTCCATCGGCTGAAAACAGAGCACAAAACTTCAGACCGGATGCTCTTCACGCATTATAGTCTTTATAAAGATTACTACAGCCTGACAACTTATGCTCAAATTCAATAAAACTCCCACTGAACCCAAAAAGACCATTTTTATAAAGCAAAACAAATTCAATGAATTGAATAGAATTATTCAATAATTGTTTACAGAGTTGCTGTGCGTTTCAGCTCTGCGGACCCACCGGTGGGTCCAATATTGCATCATTCATTTAAAAAAAAAAAAAATCTATAAGTTATGCAGCACAAAACTAGACATTGTTTGAAAAATTAGAACCTCAGCTTTCTTGATAACCCAATCACATTTGCATTTATGTTACATAAAAGATAAGGTTTGAATTCTCCCTTTACAAAGTTAAGGCAGAGCCTTCTTTTCAATTTCCAAACGGCAGGTTTAAATCAATGGAGATGAGTAGGAGTTATTAGATAGTTTGGACAGATTAATCTCAATAACTTTATGGAAGGAGATAAATTGTGGGTAGGGCGCTCTTAAATTCAGATATGCCTAATTCTATAAAAAAAATTCAGATATGCCGCAGAGCTGAAGTGGTTAAGTGTCTTTAGGTTTTATTAAGGTTTAGTTCAAGTATCAATCTAGACAATTTAAACAGATTGAAGGAAGCAATTGTACAAATATTCACCATGCAAGAAAAGCTCACAAATGCAGCTTAATTTCATATAAAAAACAAACGAAAATAACTTGCCTTGAAAAACTAGCTAAAATAAGTTATGAAATTAAAATAAATTTGTGATCTCTTCTCACATGGTGTACTTTTGCTTCCTTGAATCATTTAAAATGGTTGCTCTTTTTTAGTTTAAGTCTAAATGGTCAAGATTATTATATTAATATTTAGAAAGTGAGAAATGTTGCCTTTAACTGAAATAAGACGAAGTACCAGTATAAGAAACTAATCTACACAGACATTTACAAAAAACACGAACCATTTCAAGGCAGAAAAGTGCAAAAATTCACAAAAACAATGTAATCTCGTTAAAGCGAACAGACGGCACTCACGTCCTGCATGAACTTGCGGCAGACGGGGCGGATCTCTTTGCTGAGGGTGGCGCTGAACATCATGCACTGCTTCTCGTGAGGCGTCAGCCTGAAGATGTCCTGAACATCACGCCTCATATCTGACAGAGAAACACAATGTCATTTGAATCATCACCAGGTCGGCTCGCCAGAAACGGACAGCAAACAGACTTCATGCAGACGCTCACCCAGCTGCTCCAGCATCTTGTCACACTCATCCAGAACAAAGTGCTTGACGTTCTTCAGGTTGAGGGTTTTGTTGCGGACCAGCGCAAGGATTCGGCCCGGCGTCCCCACAACAATGTGAGGGCAGCTCTTCTTCAGGACGTCCTCGTCCTTCTTGATGGACATGCCACCGAAGAACACGGCCACCTTGACCGTGGGCATGTATTTGGAGAAGCGCTCGTACTCCTTGCTGATCTGAAAGGCCAGCTCACGCGTGTGACACATGACCAGCACCGACACCTGGATTACAGGAAACAAATCACAACAGGCTCAGTTAAAATTAACCTTTCACAATCTCGAGTTTTGAATAATTACACACCAGCATGAACAACTGTGCTGAAGAGTCATGAAAAGCTGCCAACTTTGAACTAAAACATTTACTCAAAGTAAAAGATTTAATATTTCAATAATTGAACACTTGCATGTTCAGAGTTCTGTGCATCAGCATGTCACATGATCATTAAATTAAAACATTCTGGTTTAGTAAAGGTTTTATTTTAAAAAGACAATTGAATCATGATGTGAAATTAAGATGAATATTTAAAGAATTTAAAACCACAAATCAGTCATTTCTCTGTTGGTCAATGGAAAGGCAGTTAAAAAGAACTCAATTTAAAATGAATACATTTTTACACTTTACATTGTAACTTAAATAATTTAACACCAGAAACATTGACTGTTCTGTCAGTTAAAAGATCACAAATGCAGATCAGATAAACTTACATTTTAATAATTCATTCATTTTAATTTCATTAATATTTCAATTTAACACCACAAATCACGCTCATGGTTCTGATGTTGTTAATTGTCACGTGACGTACAAAAAAAAAAAGTTCCTCATCTTTTACAGCAAGCGTTTTAAAATCATTTTCTTAAGTTTATTTTAATAGTTTTATTTCAAAACATGGTTTTGATTTAATATTTCAATAACACTCATGACCATGAGATGCAGGTAAACAATTTAAAATATTAATTAGGCCCATTTATTTTAAGTTTATATTAATTTCAAAAATATAAAATAAGGTTGTTTTTAATTTTAAAATGACGATTGAATCATGACTTGAAATTACATTGATTTAATTATTCCAATAATTAAACAAGCACATGACATGTAAACAAAGAACTTTATTCCTAATTAGGTCTACTTATTTCAAGTTTACATTAATATTTCAATAATTTAACATTTACATGCTCACAGTTCTCTAATGTTGGTTAATGGTCAAGTGACATGCAGACAACCAATTAAATTTTTGTAAGCATTTCACTTTAACCTCTTCATTTTACCTTTTGAGATTAAAGCAAAAGGCGCAAGTTCACGGCAACTAAAATTTATATGAATTCTTTTATAAAGAATCACTTTTTACATTACGATTAAAGGATTAAGCTCATCATCCGCTCACAAACACCAGTGTGGGAAACCCTGAGTTAGTGATTTCAAACGTGTACCCCTCAGCCCTAATAGTTTCATCCCTAAACAGAAGTCACACACTAACCTGTCCTTCCACCGGCTCGATCTGCTGTAGGGTAGCGAGCACAAACACGGCCGTCTTTCCCATACCGGACTTGGCCTGACACAGGATATCCATGCCGAGGATGGCCTGCGGGATGCACTCGTGCTGCACTAAAAACACAAACGTCACGGTTACCCTCCGGACTAGTCAGCATACACTCATGCTAACAGGACCAGCGTCTCACCTTCAGACGGATGCTCAAAACCACAGTCCACGATGGCCCTCAGCAGCTCCGGTTTGAGCAGGAAGTCTCTGAAGCCCGAGCTGTGGATGGAGACGTACGAGCCCTTCACCTCCTTCTTGCCCACCGGAGCGGCGCTCTCTGGGGCTCCTTGAGGCTCCTCGTCCTCTTCGTAATCCAGAAGCTCGTTTTCAACATCATTCTCAGCCATTCTGGAGACAAAAGCAGTGAGAAGACCCAATTATAAATCAGCACAATTGATTCACACCTTCACCAGATTCACACCTTCATGGTTCAAAAGGAGCGAGCCATGAGGGAACACCATTGAGAAAGTTAGGAAGTCACTACTAAGGCCATGTTCACACCCGGTATTAAGATGCATTTTGGTCAATCGAATCACAAGGGAGTAGACGAGGGAGACATTCCCACTTACACTCTTTTGTCCACTTTCAACCACTTCTGTCCTGATTTATTTGAGGGGAGGGTCTATGGACGGGTAGATTTTTTTTTTTTTTAGATCTTTCAATCGAATGGACGAAATAAGCTCACGCAATTTACAAATGAACACGCCGGGAAAACGCACGGAGAGCATCAGCTTTAGTTTCTGCTCTGACAGACACAAGACCAGCCGAACGCTGTGTGTGTGTTAGAAATCAGGAATGATGAGAACATTGTGCTTGGGACATATGTCCTCTTTAAACAGCAACGTTTAAATCCAGTCTGGCTAGTGCGGTTACCATAATATTCACGTATTAGGTCATTCAGCGGAGAGGAGACTGTCTTTTCTGGTTGTTCAAACACATGAGCGTTTCGAAAGCAATCCGCGTTTCTAACTACCTCTGGAAGTGGCCGAAAGTGGACAAGCTCAAACGTTTTAGACCCCGTTTACACCTGTCCACTTGTGATCCGATAGACCAAATTGCATCTTAATACCTAAAAACACACAGGACGGAAACCATGTAAACAAACCCAGAAACTAGCCTGATCACTATTAATGCACTTTAAGAGCCACAGTCACAACTGGACTTTTAAACTTTAAAAAAAATAACGTTTTCATAACTTGAATGAGCCCAAATGCCCTTGGAAGGATATTTTGGCAACACTTTTTTTAGGTGACGTAGTTACACGTTACTACATGTACTTACTATAGTAATAACAGCACTTTATACTTACAAGTAGCGCAAAACTGTGACTCTATAGTAAAGTCAATTAATATTACCCAGTACGCATACGTACAGTGCTACGTCACATTAAAATAAAGCGTAACCCATATTTTGTTAACCGAGTAAGTTACATGGTTCACAGACAAGTACAAAAAGACAATACAGACGCCAAAAAGCGCGATTACACGATTATATCCATTGTTACTCGTTCAGCGAAACTGGAGCGAATTTATAGGGCCACATTTACAAACAGCCAAAGGACTATAAACGTTAATGTTATGAACGTTTAACACGACGTTATTTGTTGATATTCAAGGCAAATAACGGTTATTGTGTTACTCGGCAACAGAGAAATTCAAATTAGTCTAGTTGTACAGCTCCTGTAACGGACGTTTCGTCGCAAACGCGCGACGGACAATAGAGCGGCGTTTAGTGGCCAAAATGACGGAAACACGTGAAAAATAAACTAAAACTCCCACACGGGAGTGTGTTTAATGTGATTTACCAGCACCGACGCCGAGAAACACCAAAATAGAGTATAAAAACGGAAAATAAACACGCGCGCTGTTGTTAGCACGCGCAGCTAACGCGCTAAAGATAACGATTCGATCTCACAATACACTTTCCTGTTAAATACAACACGCAGATCTATACACATAATAAATAAAGCTATGAGGAGGGGAAACGTGCTTTGTTTAATTAAGAAAGACATTTTCATTACCTGTATGTGACGGTGCGCGAGGAATACGTATGAAGAAGCACTGCTGTCTCAAACCGCACGCGCCAGGCCTCAGTTTATACTACCGCCCGGAAATCCAGCCTCCTGAAGAACGCACGCGCTCATTGGCTCGCGAACGTGTCAATTTCATACGCATTAAATGTAACTGCGTCGTGATTGGACGGTGGAACTGGAACTTTGGAGGCGTAGATGTCGTGCTCGCGTTAAGCGCGTTTTGAGGTAGGCGGGATTTTTGTAGCTCTCTTCTGAAGTTCGTGAAGGTGACTGAAGCGTTTGATTACATTTTCTAATAGTTTAGGAAGGGATATAACTAGCTTAAAAAAACGACCTCCAATTAAATGATTTATATCTGGCGCCATATTATAGAAACCCATTTCCGCTTCATAAAAAAAAAAAAAAAAAAATCATAATTGTGATTTAAAAAGTCGAAATTTTGACATACTAAATCGGAATTATGACTTAAAAATCTGAATCAGGACTTAAAAAAAATCGAAATTATGACAAACATTGAAATTATGCCTAAAAAGTCACAAAAATCACATATTGATGTAATACGTAACAATAATCTAATACATGCAGACATACACTCACCTAAAGGATTATTAGGAACACCATACTAATACTGTGCTTGACCCCCTTTCGCCTTCAGAACTGCCTTAATTCTACGTGGCATTGATTCAACAAGGTGCTGAAAGCATTCTTTAGAAATGTTGGCCCATATTGATAGGATAGCATCTTGCAGTTGATGGAGATTTGTGGGATGCACATCCAGGGCACGAAGCTCCCGTTCCACCACATCCCAAAGATGCTCTATTGGGTTGAGATCTGGTGACTGTGGGGGCCATTTTAGTACAGTGAACTCACTGTCATGTTCAAGAAACCAATTTGAAATGATTCGAGCTTTGTGACATGGTGCATTATCCTGCTGGAAGTAGCCATCAGAGGATGGGTACATGGTGGTCATAAAGGGATGGACATGGTCAGAAACAATGCTCAGGTAGGCTGTGGCATTTAAACGATGCCCAATTGGCACTAAGGGGCCTAAAGTGTGCCAAGAAAACATCCCCCACACCATTACACCACCACCACCAGCCTGCACAGTGGTAACAAGGCATGATGGATCCATGTTCTCATTCTGTTTACGCCACATTTTGACTCTACCATCTGAATGTCTCAACAGAAATCGAGACTCATCAGACCAGGCAACATTTTTCCAGTCTTCAACTGTCCAATTTTGGTGAGCTCGTGCAAATTGTAGCCTCTTTTTCCTATTAGTAGTGGAGATGAGTGGTACCCGGTGGGGTCTTCTGCTGTTGTAGCCCATCCGCCTCAAGGTTGTGCGTGTTGTGGCTTCACAAATGCTTTGCTGCATACCTCGGTTGTAACGAGTGGTTATTTCAGTCAAAGTTGCTCTTCTATCAGCTTGAATCAGTCGGCCCATTCTCCTCTGACCTCTAGCATCAACAAGGCATTTTCGCCCACAGGACTGCCGCATACTGGATGTTTTTCCCTTTTCACACCATTCTTTGTAAACTCTAGAAATGGTTGTGCGTGAAAATCCCAGTAACTGAGCAGATTGTGAAATACTCAGACCGGCCCGTCTGGCACCAACAACCATGCCACGCTCAAAATTGCTTAAATCACCTTTCTTTCCCATTCTGACATTCAGTTTGGAGTTCAGGAGATTGTCTTGACCAGGACCACACCCCTAAATGCATTGAAGCAACTGCCATGTGATTGGTTGATTAGATAATTGCATTAATGCGAAATTGAACAGGTGTTCCTAATAATTCTTTAGGTGAGTGTATAGACCTATGCCATTTCTACTTATTAATGTCATATGACATAATTTTGACTTTTTATGCCATAATTTTTTCCCTTTTAATTATGACTAATAATTAATAATTTAATTTTTCTTATGGGGCTTCCATAAGTAACCAATTCAAATCAAGGCTAAAGGCTAAAGATTGCCCTTAAAATAGTATGTGTACTTGTAGTATGGTATCAGATGGTATTACCATAATAGATGTTTCTAAAAAAATTAAAAAAAAATGGTAAATGACCAAGGAAATGGTACGTTTTTGTTACGGTGTTCTGTGTGATTATGTTTTGACTACCTTTATCAGTTTTCTAAAGGCTGGAGAAGTATTTTAGTATGAGAGACCAAATATGTTAGGGTGTAGTAGACTATACATGTCATATTGTTGAATTTGTCTGTTTTTATGTGCTTTGGTAAACAAATAGTGTAAATGAAGGTTATTTTTCTCTTATATTTCTACTAGTGTACATAAAACCTTATTAGATGTTCAGAGCGTTTGATAGTGTAAGGATACTCCCATTATAAACAGCAAACAGCATCTTCATTGACAGGAAACTAACCCATTTTTCGACAGCATGACTGACCTGTTAACTGTCAGTCCCACTCGAGTCCTGGTTTAACTTCCAGTGCTATTCACATACTACTATTTATGAAATAGACATTGTATTAAAAAATAGTGTGGGCAATATGGTCACCTTTTATTTGAATTCAACCTCTAACAAACACATAAAGGACATGTGGAAAGCAACCAGACATGCATTATAGTTTGCATTGAAGACATAATGCATCATAAATGAAGTATCTGCCAGTATTTCTTTATATTTAAACATTCTTAGACACAAAACTAGAATAAATGTTATCTATTGAAATCTTGGCATGAAAACTTGTTTCTATGCATGATTTCTAACACTATTTCATAAAAAAAGGTCTTGAACTCGCCTTATGACTCTAATGTGCACAAATTAATAAAATACTTTTGCTATGTCAGTTTTAAAATGATACCGTTTGTCAAGATTAGAAAGGTTTACAATGCGATGGCCTCACACACTGGGTCAGTGACTTCAACCAGTTACTTAAAGTAAAATCTCTTTCAGATAATATAATATTAATGAAATAAAAGGCCACTTAAGTGTAGTCAAAAAGAGTGCATTTTCATCAAGTACAGTTTTTTAAAAAAGTGCACATTGTAATAATGACAAATTAAAAGTTTTAGTTCAAAGTACATTATGTGTTGATGATCTTGTCATGCTTAAACAAAATACATATTTTGATTTGTTGATTAACATTAAAACACAGGTAACATGCTTTTTAACTGCAGTGTGTTATTTGATATTACATTTAGTAAGTTAATGTATTTAAATATATTTGTAATTGTACTGATGAAGTAGGAATTTGTGACTTTCAATAGACACGTTTCAACAGAAGTGACAATGAAATATTTTACCACAGAAAATGGTTCAATGGGTTTCTGTATAGATCTTTAGGGTTCTTGAATTTTATGCCAAAAAGGTTCTATATAGGGAGAAATTATTGCATAATACTTTCATGTTTTATGGTTTATTTAAATTTAGTTTAGTAATAAAGTATGTTTGAAAGCTTTTTAATTCATAAAATGTCATTAAAATTAAAAATTAATAAAAAAAACGTATAAACCATAAAATGATCCCATCATGCTAGGAACCCATAAAAGGTTCCAAATATGATGCGCCTGACATTAGTACAGGAAGGCGGTTGTGACGAGCCGGACGAGCGAGAGCCGTGGGAGTGCGACACAAGGCCGGGGAGTGATTTTGATGATGAGCGCCAGCTGCGCGTCACACCGGCCCTCGCTGCTGAGGGGGATCGCGGTGCTGAGGAGGTCGGGCAGCGCGGATGAATGAAGACCGCGAGGGGCTGCCCGAGGCGGTGGTGCTGGAGCGAGTGAAGATCCGGTGGGACAGAGAGCTCGCTGCCGTGCCCCTGGGTCGAGGTGGGGTGGCTGCCGTCCGAGAGGGAGCGGAGGAGTCGCCGGCGTTCGCCGTGGGCCGGAGCCTGCTGCCATCCGCCATGACGGGGAGGAGCAGGGAGTGCGGGACTCGCTGCCGGCTGCCCTCAACAGGAGGAGCCACCGCCGGCCGCCAGGGGGCGGAGGAGGATCGAGCCGTCCACCGAGCGTCCAGTACCATCGCATGGCACCGCGGACCGAGCGGCAGTGTGTCCGGGAACCGGACTAGATTTTTTTTTCTTCCTCTCTCCCCTCTCTCCCCTCTGTCGCTCCTCATGCTTCCGGCTCCTTTTCTCTCGTCCCTGGTGGTGCTGCGGCCGCCGAGACTGTCCCGGGGGGGGGGGGGATGGAGTAGAGCACAGTCTCGTGGGTGACGAGCCGGGCGAGCGAGAGCCGTGGGAGGGCGACACGAGGCCGGGGAGTGATTTTGATGATGAGCGCCAGCTGCGCATCACACCGGTCTCGGATCTCTCACGGAGGAGCTCGGAAGCATAAAAAGGAGGAGCGACGACAGTGAAGGACGAGAGAGGACCAGGCCTGGATTTACGTTGTGTTTTTGTTTACGTTTTGTATGTGTGTGCGTGGCAGTCGTCCGTGAGGGGCTGCCCGCGGTTTACTTTCGTTTTGTTTATTTATTGATTAAAGTGGTTAAATGTTCGCCGGTTCCCGCCTCCTTCTTCCCTGAACATACAAACTACATTACAGCGGTACAGTGATCACATGACATTTCTGTGTGTAAACATCCGAAGCGCACGCAGAAAGCTGCCTCTCAGACAGAGCGCAAGCCTACTAAATTGAGTTCTTGTATCATACTGTGGCAAGCAGGGTGGGACTGAGAGCCGTGAGAGAACAGCTGGTGTTATTGATAATGAGCGTCACCTGTGCGGCACACTGGTCTCGTAGCCCCTCACGGACGACTGACACACATAAATCTAACATAACGTAAAATAGTCCAGGCCTGGTCCTCTCTTCTCTCGTCCTTCACTGTAGTCGCTCCTCCTTTTATGCTTCTGAAGTGCCGCTCTCTTACGGCTTTCAGCCCCGCACTGCTTGACAAAAATACTTGGTATGGGCAAGTATCAAAAATTAAAGTATCGGTATCATCGGTAACTCATTCTGCAAAAAGTGGTATCAGCGCGTCCCTTTATAGAACCTTTTCTCCTGAGTGCACATTCATTTCACACTTAAGTATATTCTTTTGAAGTAAATTATTTCCTTAAAGGTACTGTATGTAAGTTTTTTACTTTACTAAAGCATAAAAATACCATAATATGCTTGCAGATATGTAGGAAACATTCATCTACTTGTTTCTCAGAAAAACAATGCTCCAGCCAGTTATTCTACTTTGAAATGTGCTTTCCGTGTCGGAATGAGTTTTTGTTTTGGTCTATGCGATAACGCACTCCGCCGGTTTACCCAATAGTATTTCACAGGTCGCCAATTGGCGGAAAACACATCGTACTGCAGCCATGGAAGCCAGCAAACAAACTGGGTCAGAGATCGCAGATTCTACCCTAAAAAGCCTCAGCATCCATCTAAAAATCTCTCTGAACAAGAGCATATTAAAACACAGATAATGCAACTCATCAACTTAAAGTGTGGCTTTCATTGTCAATTGCGCTCGCTCCTGTTGTTTCCTCAAGCTGGCAACCCGCGTGAGCGGGGAAACATGAAAGTGTAACGCCTCTCGCAGTTCAAAACGCTTAGCCATGCCCAACTTCATACGTCGCGCCAGTTAAGTTTTTTTTGTAAGTTGAATAAGCTAGATAAGTTTTAAATATGGATATTTTTCTTATAAAACTCCATCACTTTATTAGCCTTTATTAACGCCCCGGAGCCGTGTGGAGTATGTTTATGATGGATGAATGTGCCTTTTTGAGCTTCAAACTCAATGGATGCGTCAGGATATTTATTAATATAACTCAGATTGTGTTCATCAGAAAGAAGAAAGTCATATACACCTAGGATGGCTTAAGGGTGAGTAAATCATGGGCTAATTTTCATTTTAAAGTGAACTACTCCTTTAAATATTGTTTATGAAATAACAGGCCCCAGAGTCTGTAAGTTCACTTTGAAGCTGATGTTTCATATCCGAGATTCCAGTGCGGAGTGGAAGCTCCACTGTGCAGTCGAAAAGGTAGGAAAGCAGTCCGAATTGGGTCGTGATGGAGGTTCAGAAGAGCTGGACTGCTGCAGGACGTCCCTGACCTCTCGAGGTAGGGTGTGCATCAGCCAGTTTTCCGCCAGCAATCCACCTCCACGGAGCCCAAAACAGCACCCCAGCTCGACGGGCAGCTCCTTCAGACTGTTTCCCCGCACATCCAGACGAGACAGCTGAGTCAGGCCGCCCAGACCAGCCGGCAAAGATCCCAGCGAGTTATTCGCAACATTCAAGCTGCGAAGTTCTACACAGCTCCCGAACAGCTCTTTAGGAAGGCGTTCGAGTCTGTTGGCGCTCAGGTCCAGTTCGCTAAGGAGCGTCAGGGCACCGACCTCGGCCGCCAGCTCCTCCAGAAGGTTTCCAGCCAGCAGAAGGCGCCGCAGTCTGCGCAGTGTGAAGAGGGCCGACGGTAGGTTTTGCAGCTGGTTGTGCGCCAAATCCAGGAGCTCCAGTGAACGCAGCACTCCTACACTGGCCGGCAGAGCCAACACGTGATTATACGCGAGTCGTAGACAGGACAGACGGCGCAGATGCTGTAATCCCAACAACTCTTCTAGAGTACGCAGACTGTTGTGTTGCAGGTCCAAACTGCGCAGGCCTGTAAGCGCCAGCAGCGCCGATGGCAACCTCTCCAACTGGCATCCTTGCAGCTGCACCTCTCCCAGACCAGTCAAGCGCCTCAGTCCCGTAAGTACCAACAACCTGGTGCCCTCGTTGTATACCTCCAGTTTTAGCAGACTCCCCGCTAATTCGCTCAGCTCCCCCGGGACTTTCTGCAGCGTGCCACGCAGCACCAGGACGCGGAGGTGCCGCAGCTGACGGAGGCTGCCGAGGGCCCAGCCGCGCCCCATCCCGCCCTCGCTGCTCAACCTCCCGGTCAGGTGCAGCTCTTGAAGGCCCCGGAGGGAATAAACCCAGGACGGGATCTCGGTGGCTTGGGTGAAGGTGAGATGCAAAGTCTCCAGATGTTCTTGAAGGTGCTGCAGCGCTCCAGGCTCCACCGATGCAGTGCAGTGGTAAAGGTGCATCTCCCTGAAGAGAAGACAATCCTGATTACCTCATCTAACAGTCTCTTATCTTCACTACATGTCAAAAATAGTCTGTGTCAGAGTCTTCAGTGCTCATGTCACACTGTTTTGTGCATGCAGCTATACTGAGGCAATAATCAAACAGCCCCCTTCTGAAGGATTAGTATGTAGCTTTGGGTGCTTAATGCGAATTAAAATGTAAAAATCCCATGCACTGCTATTTTATTGGTTGTATAATGTAAATATGTGTGTTTAAACTTAAAGGTGTCAACCTAAGGTATCTATCTATCTATCTATCTATCTATCTATCTATGTCTGTCGTTCTCGCTCTGTCCATAAGGCCTACAAACTTTTTTCAGTCTTTGGCAAACTTAATTTTTCGAATTAAAATAACTGTTATATGAATTTAATTCCAGTTAATTTTATTTGTACTTCCTTACATTAAAATTTTAATTGCAATTCTGCTTCCTCTTTCAAACTGGTAAATCGTCTATATATAAATATCCTTGAGTGATTTAATCAATATGTATCCTCCTAAATATTAAATTATTTGAGTGACTTCTTCAGGCTTGTGAGATTAATGTATTTGTAGAATTACATGTCTGTGTACTTCTCTCTTTGTGAGAGAAGCAGCCAAAACATGTTAAAACATATTTACTCTTCTAGCTGACCATGGCAGCCGAGGTCACTGGGGTCACTCAGGCCTGTCTCCTACATGACCAATTCTTAGTTAAAGCATTTACTTTACATTTCAATCACTAGAGAATAATGACGAATATGGTCTGAACCTATCACTGAGAGGAAGTACAACTTATCAGTATGTTTTGGGAAAGTTTCCTGATCAGAGCTTTAGCTCAACCAACTCCAACCTTGAAGAAGCTGTGTATCTGTGTGTTTCTGGTACTCTTTTGTACAGGACCTGATGTTCACTAGGTAAACAACAGCATAGCTTAGTGACCTGTGTTAGAGTATAATTCCTGTGTAATGAATGTGTATATACGCAGAGCGGCCTATACAAACACCTTGTGAGTGTTGAAGCTGACTTCTGATGAAACTGCAAGCTAATCTTCAGTAAAATCAACTGCATGTCTGACTCCTGATCTTCATTCATCATATCATATCATGTCTTTAACTGTAAAATCCCCTACAATTGAATTTAAAAAGCATTCTCAATTCAATCAAGCAAACCCTGATATCAGCTTGATTATGTATATGTGCACTTTTTAACTTGACTTGACTAGAGCTAAAGTAATTTATGTAGACTAAAACTAAAAATGTTTTAATGTAAAAGCCTACCTGAGTGCGGTCATGTTAGATATTTGTGCTGTGAGTTTGGCGTCTCCAATCAGTTCCAGCTTCAACACCTCTAACTGGCTGAGGGTGAACAGGGCCGGTGGCAGGCGAGGAAGAGCCACGAGCTGCAGCAGAGAGCGGCCCTGCTGGTCACACGTGATCATGGATCTCAAGCGCTCGGCTCCCCAGCGCCGCTCCAGGCTTTCCTCCAGCAGTCGAGTCTCACTGACCGGCGACAGGAAGACAGACAGCCGCTGGGACAGCAGAGGGTCGTACTGGTCGGCCATGTGCAAGAGAAAGGCCAGGTCATTATGAAGGTCAGGTGCGTCTAGCATGGATCCTTTCTCACGTAGACTCTGGAAAGAGTACTGCCTCAAAGACCTGAGGATTAGGCATATTTAATAAGATTTTATCATAGTTTTACCTCTAACTTTTATATATTGCAAGGTGAGTAAAAATGGGAAAGATTTGTAACAATTTATGAACCTTTAAAGACAGCCCTACTGTGAGTTAATTAATGGTATACGCTTCTGTTTAAGCCCTATTTTAAAATGTATTTTTTATCTAAATTTGTGGTGAAAAATGATACATTACCCATGATGCCATACAGAAAAAAATTCCACCAATCAGAGTTGCGGCGAGCAAATTATGCAAAAATAACTCACTTTAGACTAAGACTTTTTAAATCTCTATGAAAAAAAGGAATGGAAAAAATATTTTCGGAACCAATTCCACTGAAAAGTGGGCGGGACTAATGCACTCTATTTGCATGTCTTAGAACACAAACAGACACGTTAGTTCAGTCAGCAGAATCTCTCGACACTCACACATGGAGACAGACTACAGACTACATGGACACAGTCCTCTCCTGTCTCGGGACGCCCATACTTGTGGAAGATCCAGAAGAGGGCGTAGACGCCCAGTAGACCAAACAGGAAGAGCAGCGAGACGTAGGCCTGCATCAGCTTGCGCAGGACGGAGGACAGCGAGTGACTGCACTGGAAGACGCTGTACCCGGTCAGAGCGTGAGAGCGAAGCTGGCAGACGTGACTGAAAGAGATGGAGCCCAGGAGAGGAGTAGTGTAGCTCACAATCAGAACGAACTTCAGGACCTTGAACACCGTCTGAGCAGTGTACACCTACAGGAAGAGTTGTAAAAACACGTGTGACGTTGTTAAAGGGATAGTTCACCCAAAAATGAAATTTCTGTCATCATGTACTCACACTCAAATTGTTCTAAACCTGTATGAGTTTCTTTGTTCTGTTCAGCATGAAAGAAGATATTTTGAGGAATGTCGGTAACCAGACAGTTTCTGGTCCCCACTGACTTCTATAATATTTTTTTCATACTAAATACCCTGAATACCCACATTCTCCAAAATAGACATGTGATGAACTACCTTATAGATAACATCCGAACTCTCGCAGTGAGCGCGAAACCTGCGCACTCTCTCGAACAGAGCTCTGGCCTGCTCCCTGTCGCTGCGGTCCAATGTGGCTCCTGGTCTGGAACCATCCGGGACGACCTGCGCCGGCAGAACCGGCTCCTTGAGTGACCGAGCAGAGAGCGTCGAGCAGTTGGATAATGTGGAGGGACATGGAGATGGCTGCGTGTTAGTGGATGCACTATCAGTCCCCGCCAACAGAGGGCTGTCCGTCCCCGAGTCCAGACTCGACTTGCGCGTTTTGTACGAAGATGTTACCTGAACTTTGGGTCGCGCCACTTGTTCCGCCTCTGAAAAGCGGGTGTCCAGTTTGGCTGTGTGCGACAGCGCCCTTGTCGTCCAGGGTGATTCGCAACATTTGGCGAGGAGTGACAGGAAGTGCTCAATACGAGCAGACGTGAGGGGGAAGTGGAACCAGAAGCAGCCGCTGGCCAGCAGAACCAGCGTGTGGAGCAGCGTCACGTACGGTAGAAAGCGCGAGTACCAGGGCAGTGCCTCATGATAGCAAACCTGGCTGATGTAGACGTACTGCTGGAAGTCCAAGTTGGTACGTCGCCCCTTAGCTGGACTCCCAGGTGACTGTTTTGCGCCTGTAAAAACAGAATCAGACATGGGCTCCATGGGGGAGTTTGTGGAGAAGGAGTGTACGGGGACGCACACGACTCCGTCCCGGGACAGCAGAAGAGTCCCGGCGAGGATGGACACCATCAGCATGAGCACCAGCAGGTAGTCCATGAAGACTTCCCACCATGGCTTCAGCAGCTTATAACTGCCCTGCCGCTCGCCGCCCGACCACAGCTCAGACAGCGCAAACATCTTCAGTCGGAGAGAGGAGAAATACCGTTAAATCAATTCAACACTTCATCAGATCTAAGAATCTAAAAGCAAACAGCAACTTTTTGTTTTAAATGTTACATGCAAAACTCACTGTCTCGATGCTCAGGTTCTGAGTGTTTGGTAGGCGTTGCTATGCGGTTGCTAGGGTGTTCTGATTAGTTGTCAATATGTTGCTTCAGTGTTCTTGGTGGTTGTTAGTGCATTGCTATGTGGTTACTAAGGTGTTAGTGTGTTGCTATGCAGTTGCTTTAATGTTCTGGGTGGCTGTTAATACGTTGCTATGTGGTTACTAAGGTGTTAGTGTGTTGCTATGTAGTTGATTTGATGTTCTAGGTGGTGGTTATTACGTTGCTATGCGGTTGCCGGAGTGTTCAGATTGGTTGTTAGTGCATTGTTATGCGGTTACTAGGGTGTTAGTGCATTGTTGTGTAGTTATTAGGGTGTTTGTGTGTTGCTATGTAGTTTTTTCGATGTTCTGGGTGTTTGTTAGTGTGTTGCAATGCGTTTACTAGGGTGTTGGTGCGTTCCTGTGGTTAATAGGGTATTAGTGTGTTGTTTTGCAGTTGCTTAGATTTTCTGCCAGGGTGTTCTGATTGGTTGTTAGTGTGTTGCAATGTGGTTACTAGGGTGTTAGTGTGTTGCTATGCAGTTGCTTTGATTGTCTGGGTGTTTATTAGTGTGTTGCAATGTGGTTACTAGGGTCTTAGTGTGTTGCTATGCATTACCAGGGTGTTCTGGGTGGTTGTTAGTGTGTTGCTATGTGGTTACTAGTGTATTCTGGGTGGTGGTTAGTGCGTTGCTATGCAGTTACTAGAGTGTTCTGGGTGGTTGCTATGCGGTTACTAGGGTGTTCTGGGTGGTTGTTAGTGCATTGCTATGCAGTTACTAGGGTGTTCTGGGTGGTTGCTATGCGGTTACTAGTGTGTTTTGGGTGGTTGTTAGTGCGTTGCTATGCGGTTACTATGGTGTTCTGGGTGGTTGTTAGTGTGTTGCTATGCAGTTATTAGGGTGTTCTGGGTGGATGTTAGTGTGTTGCTATGCAGTTACTAGGGTGTTCTGGATGGTTGTTAGTGTGTTGCTATGCAGTTACTAGGGTGTTCTGGGTGGTCGTTTGTGCGTTGCTATATGGTTACTAGGGTGTTTTGGGTGGTTGTTAGTGCGTTGTTATGCGGTTACTAGGTGTACTAGGGTGTTCTGGGTTGTTGTTAGTGCGTTGCTATGCAGTTACTATGGTGTTCTGGGTGGTTGCTATGCAGTTACTAGGGTGTTCTGGATGGTTGTTAGTGTGTTGCTATGCAGTTACTAGGGTGTTCTGGGTGGTTGTTGGTGCGTTGCTATGTGGTTACTAGGTGTACTAGGGTGTTCTGGGTTGTTGTTAGTGCGTTGCTATGTGGTTACTAGGGTGTTCTGGGTGGTTGTTAGTGCATTGCTATGCGGTTACTAGGGAGTTATGGGTGGTTGTTAGTGCGCTGCTATGCGGTTACTAGGGTGTTCTGGGTGGTTGTTAGTGCGCTGCTATGTGGTTACTAGGGTGTTCTAGTCAAGTCAAGTCAACTTTATTTATATAGCGCTTTTTACAATGCCGATTGTTTCAAAGCAGCTTCACATTGGTAAACAGGAAAATAATGCAACCGAATTTGATTCGGCTGTACAGCCGCTCTGATGTCATCAGTCATTCAATTATCATATATATTCAAGTAATGTAGTTGATATAGTTAATTTAGTTTAGTAATTAAATTTATTTGGATATTTATTTGAAAATTTAGTGTAGGGTGGTTGTTAGTGCATTGCTATGTGGTTACTAGGGTGTTCTGGGTGGTTGTTAGTGCGTTGCTATGCGGTTATAGGGTGTTCTGGGTGGTTGTAAGTGCATTGCTATGCGGTTACTAGGGAGTTCTGGGTGGTTGTTAGTGCACTGCTATGCCAAAATGTTGCCTCGGATCACTCAGTAAAGTAACAGCACACTCAGTGATAATATTAGTGATATTTAACTCAGCAAACACCTCTAAAAGGACCTTCTCAAGTTCTGGTTAGTTCTGTTTAGTTTGCTGCAGACTATTGAAATACGTTTACAACTAATGCATTTATAATGAGATTTGATTCGGCATATTAAGCTGACGGTCAGCTGAGAAACCCAAATCCTACAGAATCTCACACAACACATCATCATTGAAACTACATGCAAAACCACAAGAAGAGAAATGCACTTACTGCGATGAACTATAATGTTTTTCGCCCCAAAGCCACACTTGCATGCAGTCTTGAAAACCCCAGTCCGGTGCAGGCCGGTTTGTTCTCGTCCAACTTCACTAACTTCGCCCCTGTTCACAGACACAGAGGGGCCCCAGAAGCAGCTTTGAAGTCGCCCTGACGACATGCACACAATAGGCACATTCACATTACAACACGTCAGCGAGCCGCTGGATTTTTAAGTAAAACTCAGAAATGAGCAACATGAAATTCATATGTAAATGTCAGGTCTTCTGTATTTACTCCATACTGTTTGTCAGATCTTTGAGAACGATCCTGTTCCCCTCAAAGCAGTGCAGCAAATGTGAACAGCAGGTGGCGCTCATTAGTCACATAACATGATGCAGTGAGTCTGGACACATGAAAGCGTTGAGGAATTGATTTGCTGTAGTTCTATGATTCAGAGGCTTAAAATTATGTCCTGAATAACGTTCAATCAAATTTACTTGTTTTTTAAGTTGTGCATGATCAGAGTAAAGTGTTGCTTTGTGATTGATCTTTTTTTATGTTAAAATTATAGATCTTCGTGTGTGATTTCAATCACAAGGACACTTTTTGAAAGTCCTGTGTCAACAGTTACACATTTCTAAAAGCAATTTGAAAACTGAAATAAATATATAAATTAAAAATTAAATATATGCAAATAATGTAGTTGTGCAGGAAACCCCCGTTTCCCCGATTATATCATCTTGTCACACATTTTTAGTTGTCTTGCACTGGGGATTTACAAACATCCCACACATCAGATTGAGACGTGCGCTGAAAGAAATAGGATTTTCAGAAAACATTCATGCAGTTAAATAGTTATGAAAATATAAACATTTTTTTGCGCGCGTAACATTGTATGTTGCATCTTTAAATTAAAGGACAGTTGAAAGATACAAAGAAAAAGGCTATGGGTGGATGCCGCTGAACATGGTGTCATATTTCATGAATAGAACAAACCGACTTAAATTAGAGGATCATTTTTATATTTGATGAGCTCATGTGAATGATGGAAACACTGTTGGGAATTGTTAGAGCTTTTTCTGTTTAGTTCTTAAACTCTTAGAGGAAAAGGTTCTATATGGAATCTTAAGGGTCCTGTCACACGCATCATATATAGAACCTTCTAGGGGTTCCATCATGGATTTACCTTTAATTATAATTACATTTAATGAACTAAGCAGCTTGTAAACATACTTTATCACTAGAAAATGAAATAACCCATTAAACATGAAAGAATTAATCATTTAAAAGATTTCTCCTTATATAGGACCTTTTTGGCATAAAGTTCTTTCAAATTTAAATTAGGTTATATAGGCTTTCTATAGGAGGTTCTGTGTTCAGATAAGCATGTTAAATATTCAAAGTGATAATGAACCTAGTATTCCTGATTTATGTTTTAAGTGTAATAAGCTCCAAGGTAATTTTTTTCACTGTGTGGGGGAATGTGAGGAGATGCAAAAGTTCTGGAGTAAGGTAACTCAGTATGTGTCTCAATTGACTACTACTTCTGTTCCTTTAAGCCCTGTAATATGTATATTGGGTATCTATGTGGACAATTGCTCTTTGCTTGTCAGAGAAAGAAAACTGGTGGACTTATGCCTATTACAAGCAAGACGTTCAGTTGCCCTCTGTTGGAAGAATGATAGCTGTCGTATGTAATAAAGGGGATGTCTTCTGAATTTTATGATATCTGGGAGATGTTTCTGGAATCTGTTAAAGAAGGAGATATTGAAGAGGCTATAGATGTGTGAAGTTATTGTATATACACAAAGTGCTTAATAGGAGTGTATGATATAAAACATTTTATATATAAGGGGATTTTTTTTTTTATTAATTAATTTATTTATTTTACTGCCAGGACTATTGGAGAGGGGAAGGGATTTAAGTAGGGTTTGTTAGTACTTAAGTGTGTTATGTTTGTTTGTCAAATGTGTTGTAAAATCCAATAAAAATATGTTTCACAAAGTGATTTCTGCATCACCCCAAATGTTTCAAAACAAATTTGGAAAGACATGAAGGTGATCGTTTTTAATTTTGGGTGAACACTCCAATTAATATTGAAATTCATGCAGTTGAATATTCCTTTACCTCAGATATATAATTCTCTTTTTCCTCTAGTACAGCCTCTAAACTTGAGCACCATGATTTCAACTTTCTTATTATGAATCATTACAGATGCATCCATTCATATTTGGTACATGTTTAAAAATCTATCACGCAAACACATTCATCTGATTCCTATAACTTGAAATGCCAAATGCCGGAGTTGGCAAGCCGCTCATTTTCATGATAGTTCAGCACAGATTCATGAATTATATGATCAGTCAGCGCTGCGTTCTCATGTTTGTACGTGTATCTGTGAGAAATCATCTGCTCTGCTCTCTTGCTCATTTCGAGCAACTCGTGTTTGTGTGACAGAAAAAGCGTCCATCTCCATCCCTCTCGGACGTGTGGTTTGACACCTTTCGACTCAATCTCGCCCTCTGTACCAGAAGGGTGTGTTTGTGTGAACTGGCAGGACTGCACACACCCTGCTCTGCTCCAGGCCTCTGGGGCTTTTAGAAGAAGCTTCTCGTATTTATAGAGCAGGCCTGCGGTTTCCAGCGCAAAAGCTGCGTCCAAACGCCCCGCCTGAGATTCACATTAATCCTACATGGATATATAGAAGTTCTTTAAGAAACACATCGAGACTCATGAATTCATCAACAACTCAATTCAGAACGTATTTCTGTATAAATTGTTCATACTGCGCATGATTTTATTGTGTTTGATATTGTGTTTTCTGAAACTTGCACACATTTTATTATAAATGAGCACATTTTTAATTAAAAACGTGATACATTTTGATTTTGATCACTAAAAACAATATTTAAATAGCTTTATTTTATTTTATATTTTTATTCTATTTATACTATAGCAAGAGAGGAGATACAAAAAAATAAAAGATAAAACTAAAATCATAATTTTTGTTACTTATGTCACTATTATTTCTATAGCTGCCAAAGCAACAGTTCTCGTTTTCATTTAGTTTAGCTTGATGCAAAATAACTAAAACTACAACTGGAATTTTTTAAATAAAAACTATAGACATAAAAAAAAAAAAAAACTAATTAAAAAAATGACCAAAACTAAAATTTCAATGAAAACAGAAAATACAAAACTAACATTATGCTTATACACTCACCTAAAGGATTATTATGAGCACCATACTAATACTGTGTTTGACCCCCTTTCACCTTCAGAACTGCCTTAATTCTACGTGGCATTGATTCAACAAGGTGCTGAAAGCATTCTTTAGAAATGTTGGCCCATATTGATAGGATAGCATCTTGCAGTTGATGGAGATTTGTGGGATGCACATCCAGGGCACGAAGCTCCCGTTCCACCACATCCCAAAGATGCTCTATTGGGTTGAGATCTGGTGACTGTGGGGGCCATTTTAGTACAGTGAACTCATTGTCATGTTCAAGAAACCAATTTGAAATGATTCGAGCTTTGTGACATGGTGCATTATCCTGCTGGAAGTAGCCATCAGAGGATGGGTACATGGTGGTCATAAAGGGATGGACATGGTCAGAAACAATGCTCAGGTAGGCCGTGGCATTTAAACGATGCCCAATTGGCACTAAGGGGCCTAAAGTGTGCCAAGAAAACATCCCCCACACCATTACACCACCACCACCAGCCTGCACAGTGGTAACAAGGCATGATGGATCCATGTTCTCATTCTGTTTACGCCAAATTCTGACTCTACCATCTGAATGTCTCAACAGAAATCGAGACTCATCAGACCAGGCAACATTTTTCCAGTCTTCAACTGTCCAATTTTGGTGAGCTCGTGCAAATTGTAGCCTCTTTTTCCTATTTGTAGTGGAGATGAGTGGTACCCGGTGGGGTCTTCTGCTGTTGTAGCCCATCCGCCTCAAGGTTGTGCGTGTTGTGGCTTCACAAATGCTTTGCTGCATACCTCGGTTGTAACGAGTGGTTATTTCAGTCAAAGTTGCTCTTCTATCAGCTTGAATCAGTCGGCCCATTCTCCTCTGACCTCTAGCATCAACAAGGCATTTTCGCCCACTGGACTGCTGCATACTGGATGTTTTTCCCTTTTCACACCATTCTTTGTAAACTCTAGAAATGGTTGTGCGTGAAAATCCCAGTAACTGAGCAGATTGTGAAATACTCAGACCGGCCCGTCTGGCACCAACAACCATGCCACGCTCAAAATTGCTTAAATCACCTTTCTTTCCCATTCTGACATTCAGTTTGGAGTTCAGGAGATTGTCTTGACCAGGACCACACCCCTAAATGCATTGAAGCAACTGCCATGTGATTGGTTGATTAGATAATTGCATTAATGAGAAATTGAACAGGTGTTCCTAATAATCCCTTAGGTGAGTGTATATTCCTAATATTATGTTGGTCCCCCTTTTGCTGCCAAAACAGCCCTGACCCGTCGAGGCATGGACTCCACTAGACCCCATTTTTGCTTTGTGTCAGGAGCATTATCCTGCTGAAAGAGCCACAGCCACCAGGGAATACCGTTTCCATGAAAGGGTGTACATGGTCTGCAACAATGCTTAGGTAGGTGGTACGTGTCAAAGTAACATCCACATGGATGGCAGGACCCAAGGTTTCCCAGCAGAACATTGCCCAAAGCATCACACTGCCTCCGCCGGCTTGCCTTCTTCCCATAGTGCATCCTGGTGCCATGTGTTCCCCAGGTAAGTGACGCACATGCAACCGGCCATCCACGTGATGTAAAAGAAAATGTGATTCATCAGACCAGGCCACCTTCTTCCATTGCTCCATGGTCCAGTTCTGATGCTCACGTGCCACTGTTGGTGCTTTCGGCGGTGGACAGGGGTCAGCATGGGCACCCTGACTGGTCTGCGGCTATGCAGCCCCATACGCAACAAACTGAGATGCACTGTGTATTCTGACACCTTTCTATCAGAACCGGGCCAGCCTTCACTCCCCACGTGCATCAATAAGCCTTGGCCGCCCATGACCCTGTCTCCGGTTCTCCACTGTTCCTTCCTTGGAGCACTTTTGATAGATACTGACCACTGCAGACCGGGAACACCCCACAAGAGCTGCAGTTTTGGAGATGCTCTGATCCAGTCGTCTAGCCATCACAATCCTAGACGCTTGTCCTTACGCTTGCTTAATCAGGGTTATTCACTTCACCTGTCAGTGGTCATAATGTTATGCCTGATCGGTGGATACATATATGTATATATTTATATATAAACACTATAATAAGTTTCATTCTGGTAAAATAAAATAAAACTGATACAGTGATTCTTTTTCTGCTTATCACATGAAAAACATCTGAAATGTCTAGGAAAGAATCATTTTCATTCTTAATTTTGTTGTTGTTTCGTTTCATCACACAACATGATCAAACAGGTCTGAAGTGGAAACTGCAAACACAGCATCACATTTCCATCTTTTACATGGCAGAGAGTCTGTGAGACGTGATGAAGTCATCGCCTAGTGCCCGCAGTGAAACTGAGTATCCTGAGTACGGTCGAGCAGCGCGATTCACACACCTCCGTACACACCTACTCAAGTGCACTCGACAGACGACAGAAAGTCCAAAAGACAGAGAGGGAGATGCAGTGAAGTGATGCCAGGCTGATGAGGCCGCGGGTCACGGAAAGGCCATTCAGATGCACACAGTCATTCTGACTCTATGACGGCAAAAACCTGCGTGGGGGGTGGGGGGTTTCAGTCTTATTAAAAAGTGTTTTCATGCTATATGTCATTTATTCCATTGACCAAGTTATCATCTGTTTGGCTGCCTTTTCTTGTGACGAAATAAATGTTTCATGTACATCATACAGTGCTCCTAACATTTTTAGACTCTGAAATCCCACCTGAAGTGTCTGTTCGTCCTTCATCAGATCAAGCGTCTCTATCTGCACATGTATGAAGTCAGCTCAGGTGTAGAGAATCACTATCAACATCAACTAACCACAAAAACAAGCACAGTACTGACTGTCTTCATGTTCTACATCTATTGTTTTAGCACTTCAAACCAACAGATGTTTCGCCTGTAAACTGTGTTTGTGCTTCTTTCACTTTAAATGACACTTTATGTGATAAACTGTGCCAATTTAAAGTGTGACTTTTTCAGACTGTTATCATCTTATTGTCACTCTCTGCATCTGTATTTTGTCAACCCGCTATAGGCCACCGACAGCGATGGAATTTATAACATTTGGAGGATTTGGAGAGGTGGGTCGTGAGAAAGTGACACGTTTGTTTGTCACTCTTCCTCTTCATTTTCTCACTGCAACCACAAACAGATTGTAATGCAGAGCATGAGAGATAATGACAGAATAATATTATACAGTCCAGAAGGGCAACGTTTTTTGGGGGTGAATTTCTATCTGTAACTTTCGCAGTTTGGTGAGATTAAACATGATTTGATTTTGTGCTAATGAAAATCATATTTCATCTTGTTCTAAACATGTTTCAGCATAAGTGTCAGTTCCATAAAATAACTATAATGAAAACAATAACTATATTAGCATTCACACCAACATACAATAGTTATGATAACTAGCGTCTACATCAGTGGTTTTGAACCTTTTTGAATTAAAGGCCCACTTTTGTCAACAACAACATTCAAAGGCCAGTTGTTCGTGATTGACTGGATGACGATAAAAAAAATATTTTTTAACTAAACATTTCTACCTGATAAAATACTTTAGAGCTTGGCTAAAAATGCATGTTCAATATAAAAATGCCCATTGAGTTTTAATATGTTAATTTACTTGTCAAAAGCTAGAAAATCACAAAATTAAGCAATCTCAAGGTTTTCTTAAAAATCAACCACAACAGATGTTGAAGAATAAAAATAATAAATAGGCGTCAAATAGGCACACAAATCTTGTGCGTCCATCACACCAAAGGACAATAACTATTATGATATCAATAAACTACAGAGGTGGACAGTACACTCTAAAAAAATGCTGGGTTAAAAACAACCCAAGTTGGGTTGAAAATGGACAAACCCAGCAATTGGGTTGTTTTAACCTAGCGATTGGGTTGTTTTAACCCAGCCATTGGGTTGTTTTAACCTAGCGATTGGGTTGTTTTAACCCAGCCATTGGATTGTTTTAAGCTAGCAATTGGGTTGTTTTAACCTAGCGATTGGGTTGTTTTAACCCAGCAATTGAGTTGTTTTAACCCAGCGATTGGGTTGTTTTAACCCAGCAATTGAGTTGTTTTAACCCAGCGATTGGATTGTTTTAAGCTAGCGATTGGGTTGTT
Organism: Rhinogobio ventralis; assembly: GCA_039654625.1. NCBI lineage: Eukaryota > Metazoa > Chordata > Actinopteri > Cypriniformes > Gobionidae > Rhinogobio > Rhinogobio ventralis. The sequence continues at coordinate 3,105,771 of CM077196.1, forward strand.
TTAACCCAGCAATTGAGTTGTTTTAACCCAGCGATTGGGTTGTTTTAACCCAGCAATTGAGTTGTTTTAACCCAGCGATTGGATTGTTTTAAACTAGCGATTGGATTGTTTTAAGCTAGCGATTGGGTTGTTTTAAACTAGCAATTGGATTGTTTTAACCTAGCGATTGGGTTGTTTTAACCCAGCGATTGGGTTGTTTTAACCTAGCGATTGGGTTGTTTTAAGCAAACATTTAACCCAACCAATAACCTATTAACTTTCTTACTTGTACTCAAGTAAAACTTTGAATTACTTTTACTTGAGTAAAAGTAAGAAAGTACTACATTTTTAATGTAATTAAGTATTAAATGATATTCAATATGAAACCTAGTGCAGTAAAAAGTACAATATTATGCAATATGTGCTCTGAAAGGCAGGGGGGATGCAATTCACAACCTCACCACTAGATGCTGCTAAAAATAGGCTATTAGCATCCACCACACCAACGGACGATAAGATAACGGATGTTTTGTTTATTCTAAATCTGCCGCTTTAAATGCTCGCGCTCTTTCAAGTCAGATTATAAACTGTCAATCAATGTTGTCATAATTCAAAAGCTGGAAATAACTCGCTCTGAATCGGATTCCAACGATATTTCTTCCTCAGTGTTGTTATCGTTATATTTGCGCTATTCTCTCCGATGTTCAGCGAATATAATCCACGCGATCGAAAGATTTGCTCAGAAAGATTCATCTCTACGCTATAGTGTACATGGATCTTGTGCCTGCAAAATTTCGCTATAATGGAGTATGGGGTCTTTGCGGATCAAAAGTGGGCGTTTCTAAATTTGTGGGTGTTTTCAAACTGATGGGTGTTTATAAATCACACAATGAAAATGATCCCTTTCACCCGACCCGACCTGACCCCACCCCTAAACCCTACCCACATTGTGACGTGGGCAAATCAGGTAACGCAGTGGAAAACGCCCCTCTGTTTATGGCCTCGCCCACCGTTCTGGTATCTCCTATTATTATCCTGCAGAGACCTATACTTGCTATAACGACCACACATTTGAACGGTTATTAAAACTTTAACGCTATTGTTATCGTCCTTGATGTGGGGAAGTTTATGTAGGTCATTTTTATAGGCTACTGTGTATTTTTCACAGGTGTTTCAAAATCATTTCAGATCATAAATGAATTTTAAACACATGGTTGCGCTGTGTTTTTCTTTCCTGACCCGCACAGCTGGTGAATCTCACTCAGATGAAGCTGAACTAGATGAATTTCCAGAGTTCAATCCCCACAGCCACAAACCCTCAGAGGCTTGTGATGCTTATCGCAAACTCTTTCCCTCGGCGCGTCAGGAGCGTCGCTCTGCGGTGAGGACGGGCGGCGCGTTTGCAGATGGAGCAGGTGAAGCGGTGGGCTTGTGGGTAAGAGCGAGCAGGAGCTCTAGGGGGAGACGGAGGGCCCCGGTGGGCTTCTTTGTTCGCATTGATCTCTTTGTTTTTCAGCACTGTCTTCTTTGTATCTTTCTAGGAACTCGAAAGAACTTGCGCTGTGTGCGCTTTCTTGAAAGTGGCTTTGGTTGGAAAGTGTTTTCAAGTGTAAAGTGAGGTGAAGGAACATCTTTACCATGTATGATTTCAATGTTCCTCTCGCTCTTTGCATTATATTAGGTCTTTTGAACGGTGCACGTTTAGGTGCTTTACATAAAATATTCATAACAATTAAATCGATTAAAAACTTATTAAAAACATAGGATATGCATACAGTGCATGATAAAGAAAATTATGTAGCCTAATGCTGGGTTGTTTCAACCCATGTTTGGGTCGAACACTGGTTTAATTTTTTTTATTAAAATTTGGGTTGAGTTAGTCCATATTTGACCCAAACATGGGTTAAAACAACCCAGCACTTTATAGAGTGTAGTCTAAAAAAAAGTTTAGTAGTCTGTCTTCCCTTTTTCTGCTAAAAATGTTCTGCTAAAACCTAGAAAAAATAAAACTGCAATGGTTTTGTCCCTCGGCATGCTGGGTAATGTCCCTCAGCCCTCTGTACACAATGAAATCACAAACCAAATCACACAGTGGGTCGCTGTGGGTGCAGCGTTCATGTCTCTGTGGTCTCATAAACGTTTCTTTAAACCAGCGTCTCACACAACTGCTAAATATTCAGTGTTTTTCTCATTTGATCAGTCATATAAGGAGTTGAAGTTCATATGAAGTCCCAGAGAATTCGAATTCAAATGATCTCCCAGAAGAACACAATTTATCAGAGGTTAGTCTTTCATCCTAATGGAGTTTCATTGGAGTATATCTGTTATTTTGTTCTCAAAATGACCCAAATGGGTTAATAATCTTCAGTAAGAGTAAAGAGCTCTAAAATATATGTGGAGAGCAATCATGTTTTCCAAGTGATTTTCTTAATATGTTGTCTTGTTTTCCATGTAAACATTCTTAAATCAAGATACATTTGCTTGAGGTGTAAAATGACAAGATAAGAAGTCTAGTTTAATGAGAAATTGATCAACATGAGTTTATGCTTAGAACCAGAACAAATATCTGCCAGTGGGGTCAGAAAAAGAAACCTAATCCAGAGGGATAACACATTTTGAGCATTCAATTTTGATAATATTTTCTAGTCATTAGTCATTTAGATGTGTCATGTTCATGTCATTGTCTCAAGTAGATGTATCCTTTAAACAAGGAAACCAAGACAATACTGAGGAAGAACATCTTTTGAGTTCACAAAACTGACACATTTTAAGTAATCTGAATTGTGTTTTATGAACTATTGAATTAGCTAGATAAAGCTAGCCAAGATTCCACCACTAAAAATATTTAAATTGAGATTACATGATAATTTTAAGTTAAACGTATGAATTAGCTTACTCAAATATTTAAAGTGAAGAGCAATTCAAATGTATGAGTGCAAAAATGAGTGCTTACTTAAACTTTGATCATTACAAGTGAAGGGAAGTATTACAGTTTGCGTTTAAAAGGTGACCTAATTTCTGACTAAATCATTATCTATACTTAATTATTCAGTCAGAAGCTAGGTCAACTTTTAAAAGCAGCCTATTTACTACTTATCTTCCCTTGAAACCAAATAACTGTGCATCGCTGCATCAATAGGAAGATAATTACAATAATATGAACGTTGCAAGTGCCCAACCAAAGGGAACACTGATCTCCATAATGGCGATTTATTTTTTTTGCTTGACAAAATGGCACTCAAACCAATCAATTAATCTTAACTTGGGTTTTCTGAGTAAACAAGGTAAAGCATGTGAATAGTACAGATTACTATTTTTATAATTAAATTAAGACATTAAGTAAAGTTGACTTAAAAGTGTTGGATTTTACAGTGTACTACATCATGAGACTTAATCAGTTATGAGGCTGAATGACATTGACATGGATTGACACATTATGCTCTTTTATGAAGAATGAACAGATTTTACCAGGCGTCCTGATTTGACGTCTGAAGCGAGGACACATCAGAAAACGTTCATGCTTCCTGTGTGGCCGTTCCTCCCGCCTGAGTCTAAAGAAGCTTCATAACCGAATCACAACTCAATCAAGCAGACGCGTCTTCATCGCCCGACGCCCGACGGTGAGTCTGATGCCAACAGATATACAGCTAGTTACTCGCAGAAAGACAGAAAGGAATGAGCAGATTTATCATGATTGCACGTCTAAAATTGTTTCGCTTTTAATGAGATTTGAGATCAATGTGGCATTAGTGCATCAAAAACAACTTTTAATAAAAGCTTATTGCTTTAGTTTAGTAGTTTTATCATGAATCATGTCTAATTTTTTTGTCATAATTAAGATTCAGTTTATGCATTTAAACGGATTTGTCAAAATCTAATTTGTCAAAAGGTAGTGAAGTTTAGTTTTTAATGACTAATTCTGTATGTCCCGAGCACATTTATGGCAGAGAGCAATGATTGATATGGTGATTTGGAGAGAGACGTTTGGAGCTGCAGGTGAGTCAGCCGGTGCAGGTGTTTGACATGAAGGTGTTTGACTAAACCTCAGATTCTGTCATCTTTAACTGACTTCACTCTTCAACAGCTGCAGCTCAACCAAACACACACACATCGACTGCACAAGACACTCAATCTGTTTCACTAGATTATACCCGTTATAGATTCACATACAAGTCATACATCTAAATCAGGATCATATGTTCATTTGTTACATATTACTATTTATATATTCTCACAATAATTTAGTATTTCCTTTCGTTGTTTATTATGATGTGGAAAATTAATCAAAATATCATGATGATACTAATTATTATATTATAAATAAATGTATACATTATATTATATTTTGAAAGTTTCCATATATTAATATATTGTGTAATAATATTTATATATTTTATCGTATTATAAAATAATTAATAGTATTCACCTTCATTTATTTAATAATTTAAAATGTATAAATTATATTATGTTCTGACAGTTTCTTTATATTATGTATTAATTTTATTTATGTTATTATACAATTTTTATAGTATTTACCTTTTCATTGGATCATTTATCTAATGATTTGGAGAATTAAGCAAAATAACAATACTGACACTAATTATTATATTTTGAATACATTTATTTACATTATGTTCATTATGAACATAATTTCTATATAATCATATATTATCTATAAATATCTTTAGATTTTTTGTCCCTGTTACTTATGATAATTTATATATCTAAATATTATATAAATATGTTATAACTTTTTTATATTTTATAATGTGGAGAACTGAGCAAAATAACAATACTGATACTATTATATTACATTTTAAATAAATGTATTTAGTTTATTATGATACTTTCTATATAATGCTCATTTATATTCATATATCAACATTTTTATATTTTTTATAGTATTTATCTTAATTTATTGGTTCATTCGAGATTTAATCAAAATAACCGTACTGCTAATAATTAGATATTTTAAATAAATATATATTATAATGTTTAATATTATGAATAATTTCTGTATATTCATATTTTTACCTATGATAATTTATCTTTTAATGTGGAGAATTAATCAAAATAACAATACCGATGCTAATTATATTATATTATATACAATTGGGATGTGTTGTGCTTTGATTTCAGATCTGACCTGACCCGTCGTGTCTTCACTCCCACTGATGAAATGCCTCGGTCGTTTCTAGTGAAAAGCAAGAGGGCGGGGCATCATTCCACACGCTCCGCCCACTCTCAGCGTGGTGACGGATGGATGTCCAGTGGTCGCTCACAGGCTCTGGAGCTGCTGCCCTGTTCATCCGCTGACAGCAGCCGGCCGCCGGTCTGCTGGACCGATAACAGCACTGATGGAGCTGAAGCTGAACCCACAGCAGGTACACAAACAACAGATCAACACCAGTGACTGGAATATTGTGGCAGATTGAGCACGATATGAAATATTTGCATTGTGGGAGTTTCTCATGACATCTAAAGACACTCATAATGAAAATAGGGTCTGATTTATAAGCCTTAATCATGAGAACATGAGTGCTCGCAGCTCATGAGAACTTAACTTCCATGAATTGATATGATCATGACAACTTGAAGTTGAGTCATTATGATCTTTTTCCATTAGCCTAATTAAATACCTCACCACTAACTATTAGTTTCTATTATGATTGTATTATATCTGATTTTAATTACACCAAGTCTACACCGGACGCGAGCAGCGCAACACTACACAACAAAAAACAATCCAACCCATTATAATCAGCAATGCTGTCTACACTGGATGTGGTGCGACAAATCCAGGACAGTAAACTGATTTTGCAACAGCCGCTTTGACATGGCCAGTGTAGACAGGCTGTTGCGGCACGGTGTGATTTGCCTGTCCAACGCTGTTAAATGGTTATATTTTGTCAGGTTTAATTGTTTATTGCTATGCCCTACTTTGTTTTGCTGTAGCCAACTGACGAAGTTTGCAGTTATGGACGACAAGGATAAAACATTTTCAAGTTTTCTTGTCGTCAATTTCTGGCCTCCTAGTGATGTGAAATGTGATCGGGAGTCTACACAGAGTGATTATTTTGACTTTATTTTGTATTTGAACTGTGCATCCATCAAAAATAGACTTGGCATCTATCTTTAGCGAAGCGCCGTGGCGAGCCACTTCTGAAACTTGCCACAGTGTAAACACAAGCATTGACTAGAGTGGCCACGATCGACTCCGGTGGCTGCGTCAGAGCCGTAATGCGCCGCAGATGTGTGCAGTGTAAATAAAGGGTGATATTATGCTGTTCACCTTTAAGAATAGACCTACATTGAATCAATTGAACTATTGTTTCCAAGAGCTCTACGGGCTGGCGGCACCTGCTGGTAAATGCAACGAAATGTGTATAATCACCAGTTGCACACATATTCATGAAAGTGTCATCTATTAAATGTAATCTACAAATTATTAAATATGATGGTCCTGTAAAATTTGTGTTCTTTTATTATTTTGTAGTGCTTGTTTTGTCTGTTATAAACACACTAGTCTGTTAAAACTAGCTTAAACCAAGGTTCGAAACAATATGACGTAACAAAGCCTTGTTTGCTGAAATCATGTGACTTGGCGAGTTTGAAACAAGCTCCAAACCACAAAAGATTCGTAAATGTTTCAAAGCTTTATGAAGCAGTGTTTCAAAAGCGCCCATCACCTAGTAACAGTTCGTTTCATTTTAATTCAAGTCGTCATTATTGCATACTAAGAAGAAAACACACAACATATTCTATTCTATTGTTTGTGATGGCAGTGAAGCAGTCTGGTGTTTATTCGTCTGACCTGTCGTCCTCTGCTGCTGTGGAGAGACAGAGCGATCTTGAGCGTCTGATTCAGACTTTACTCAGTCACCATCAGCTGACCAACGTCCAGACGCCGCTGTGCGAGTGTCCGCTCTGTAAGAAGGTGAGGAACTCAATCCTGGTCCACATGTGTGTGTGTGTCCTTTATTGAACACACCTGATGGAAATCATCAGCAGAGAACAAGTGAACAAATGCATTTAGGGTATGTTTACACGACAACGATGTACTAAAATGGAAAAGTTGCGTTTTTTGAACGTTTTGCTTACAGACCACACCATTGTAAAAATGTTCCCCGTTCACACGGATCCCTGAAAACGACCAAAAACGCTGTATTATGCATGTCAGGCCAGTAGATGGCGAAGTAACTTTGCAATGAAACACTACACGCCTATAGATTGAACAAGTAACGTGCATGACTTCACTGCTTTCACTGTTTACAGGGAGACGACAATGGCATCGCTTACTTTACACAACACCGTTTTCAAATAAAACCAGAAAACTTTATGTGTTTTGGCCGTTCATTTACACGACAACGTTTTTTTGGGGGCCTGAGAATGCAAACTTTACCATTATCGAAAACGATACCATTATCATGCAAACAACAAAAACGTGAATTTGTGAAAACTGTGAAGTCATGCGCATGCGTATTACGGGTTCAGTACACAAAGTACTTGAACAGTATTTGCAGTTTTTATAAATATAAATAAATGCACAGTCCATTGTTGTCCCAACACTCTTTGGGCCCTATTTTAACGATCTGAGCATATGGTCTGAAGCGCAGGTGCACTTAGGGCGTGTCCGAATCCACTTTTGCTAGTTTAACGACGGGAAAATGGTCGGCGCGCCAGAAGCTTGGTCCAAAAGGGTTGTCCCTAGTCTCTTAATGAGTCATGGGTGTGTTTTGGGCATAACGTGCAATAAACCAATCAGAGTTTGATCTCCCATTCCCTTTAAAAGCCAGTTGCGCTCGCACCATGGCGGATTCGCTGTTTACATGGAGGAATTTGCAAGCAGAAAGACTGAACACTTCTCCAGAGAGGAACCCTTTTATTTTTCATATTTATAAATGTGTGTGTGCTGCTGTGCGTCCCTGTGTGTGTAATAAGCAGAGTGTATGTGCGTTGTGCACCACCTATAGGCACATATTACTAACACACCCTTTAAATAACACAAAAAATAATGCGCTATTGACTTTAGAGCAGGTTTGTGTTGGTCAATGGCGCAGTCGATTTCAGTTCCTCAAAATAGCAACGCGCCAACAATGCTCCTGAACACACCTGTTGTTCAGACCAGACGCCCATGGGTGAACAGATGGTGCGAGTGCATTTGATATTTAAACAACGTGAAGCTGGACTTAAAAATGAGAACTGCGTTGAGCTGAAACTAGCAAAAAACACTTGCGTCGCACCTGGCGTCGCATGTATGATAGGGATATATAATTGTATTAACAATTTACAGCTTTGAGTAAAACATGCTTGAGAAATCTAAAGCAGTCAGTTTCCACATATTTGCTAGCTTATTCAGAAAACTGTTTTGTTTGAGTTCAGTGAACTTAAATCTTTAAGTACTCAACTTGTAAAATTTAGTTGAGTTTTCTAAGTAAACTCATTAAAGTGAAGTCATATATTTATGTACATATAACAAAATATGCTCTTGGTAATTTTACATAAAATCACTTTGTTGAATTAGCATGAAAAGCATGATGCAAAAATGGTGCATGAATATTTTAAGTAAATCCAATACATTTTTTTCAGTGTAGGCGCAAAGTGTTTCTTGTGGTTCGCCAACTACTTATACAGCGTTTTTTAAAATAGTTTTTCCATGTGAACGGGGATCGTTTTGACAATGATGTCGTCTTTACGCAAAATGTATCAAAAACGCGAAGGAAAAAAAATTCTGGTTTTAGTACATTATTGTCATGTAAACGCACCCAAAAAGTGCTCTTTGAAACCCGTTTTGAAAAGTTTGCATTTTCAGGCCCACAAAACGCTGTTGTAAATTAATGGCTAAAACATGTACAAAGTTTTCCGCTTTTAGTTGAAAAGGGTGTTGTGTAAACGGCCCCTTAGATTGAAACTCTTATTTATTCAGCAATGTTTCAATCAAAAGTGGCTCACAAATTAGAAATATACAAGCAGAAGGGATTTAATCAGTGGAAGAAAGCATTGCTAGAACACTAAATATGTTTTATAAAGCAAAAAATAAACAATAATAAATTAAAATATAAAGATTTATGTATAGAAACTGATTTTCTCAAAAGATGATGCTCTAGTCCTGATCTGATCACCTGATATGATTTTCACACATTTACAATTTACGCAAAATCACTTTTTTGTTTGTGTGTGTGTGGTTTTGGAACATGTGCGCTTGCATGCTTTAAACCTCAAATGCGATTTGCATGTGACTGATCAAAAACACATCGGAACAATATGAAACATTCATTTCCATCGCTGGTGATATTGTGTGATATTAATATTACTATGTCTTCTGTAGCTCCTGTCCTCTGCTATAGGTTTGACGTCTCACTTGTGCAAGTCACATGTCAACAGGGCTGCTCTCCCATTGGCTGGCTACACGAGCCAAGTCCAGCAGTACAGACCCACAGGAATACTCAGGGTAAGAGTAAGTACTTAAAAAAACAACTTATTTTATTTCAGCTAGTCACCCAGGAAACACTTGTCATTTATTTTGTTTAACTTGATGAACTAAATAGTACTAAAAATGAATAAGAACTATATGTATTTAAATAAAGCAAAAACTAATAAAAATGACAAAAACACAACAAAATGAATAACATTTTAACTCGTGCCGGGCAATCGATTAATCGCGATTAATCGCATCCAAAATAAGTTTGTGTTTACATAATGTGTGTTTGTGTATGTATGTGTGTGTACTGTGTATAATTATTATGTATATATAAATACACACACATGCATGTATATATTTAAGAAAATTTTTATATTTATATATAAAATATTATCGCGATTAATCGATTGCCCAGCACTAATTTTAACTAAATATAAAATTAAAATGTATTCAAGCATGCATGTTTAATTCAGTGAGTGGCATCTTAGTTATCATTTTTAATCAAATTTTGCCAAACGTCTGAAATTGTGAAATAAGTAGGCTACTTAGATCCAGATATCATTAATACAGAAAATGTACACAGTATACATACTGCATAAATATGATGAGCAGAATGTAACTGTGTGAGCTACATCGGTTGAATGTGTTTCAGGAGCGGAGTTTTGGCTGTAAGGTTTGTGGGAAGGTGTTCAAGAGGTCATCGACTCTCTCCACACACCTGCTCATTCACTCGGACACGCGGCCATTCCCGTGTCCCTACTGCGGGAAGAGATTCCACCAGAAATCTGACATGAAGAAACATACGTTTATACACACCGGTAAAATACACACATAATGGTCTTTCCATTGACTTTATTCCTAAATTAATGATATTTTCTTTTTAACCAAATATTGTTCACACCATAACCAGAAGTGATGCCGCGACACGCGATAAAGGGCTTTCGTTTTTTGTTTTTATAACCAGCCGTGATGGCGATACACGCGACTTTTCTATTTTAGAAACGGTTATTTCTGGAACAACAATATATGGCGAGTGACAATTATAATCTAAAGGTATGATTATCCCTGTTGAAAAAAACAGCATATACTGGTTAGGTATGTTTTGAAGCATGGCAGCTGGTTTATGCTGGTCCTTAGCTGGTTTATGCTGGTTTATGCTGGTCCTGAGCTGGAGCTAGTTTCTTAGGAGCAGATTACCAGCTCATGCTGGTTAGGTATGGTTTGAAGCATGGCAGCTGGTTTGAGCTGTTTTTTTTATGGTCCTTAGTTGGTTTGAGCTGGTCATGCTGGTCCTTAGCTGGTTTGAGCTGGTTTATGCTGGTCCCAGCTGGTTTATGCTGGTACTTAGCTGGTTTGAGCTGGTTTATGCTGGTCCTGAGATGGAGCTAGTTTCTTAGGACCAGCTTAAACCAGCTCATGACCAGCTAAAGACATAAATCCTTAGCTGGTTTATGCTGGTTCTTAGCTGGTTTATGCTGGTCCTTGGCTAGTTTGGGCTGGTTTATGCAGGTCCCAGCTGGTTTATGCTGGAGCTAGTTTCTTAGAACCAGCTTAAACCAGCTCATGACCATCATAAACCAGCTCATGACAATCAAAAACCAGCTCAAACCAGCTGATATGCTTCAAAACATATGCTGTTTTTTTTTCAACAGGGATATGTGCTTTATTTAATGTCAAAAGAATATATTTTGTGAGTTTGAAGATCATTTTGCGTGACCTTTATACAGCCGTTAGGCAACAATGGATAGCCTAATTCACCTCAGATTTAGAAAATACATTTAAAAGAAGCAAAAACGTTCAAACTGTGAACACAATGTTAACAAACAAGTGTATTCTACTACAACGATTGTTTCAGACACTCAGTAATAATGCTAAAAATGATTCAATATTTATATATTTGATTATTTGCTTATAGGGAGCACTTCTGATTGCTTGTGATTTTTGATTGATTTGTCGCGTCAAATTTCTTGTCGCTGGATTTTATCGCAACGCGTTTGGTTATGTCACGGACGTGATGTTGTTAGCGACTAGAAAGTAGACAGCAGGGCAGAGCTAATGTGTGTGTGTGTGTGATCGCTGTCATCTCTCAGGTGAGAAGCCTCACATGTGCGTGGTGTGTGGTAAAGCGTTCAGTCAGAGCTCCAATCTGATCACACACAGCAGGAAACACAGCAGCTACCAGCCGTTCAGCTGCCCGCACTGCACGCTCTGCTTCCAGAGGAGAATGGACCTACAGCGCCACCTACAGACACACAGAGAACCACAGCGGACTGCATCACGGGACCTGAAGTTCCCTGTCTAATGTTGTTGTTGTAAAAACGTTTGCTTCTGTCTAACTGCACACGCTGTTGCATTGTTAAATGTGTCTGAATACTTCAAGTTCACATGGCATGGGCTTCTGTATAGCTTTAAGACCTGTAATTGGCTGTGTGTTCATTAGTGATGTAATAATCATAACTTCACACTCTGATTCCAAATGATCAAGAATCATCCCGATATCCATGACATGACTTTTAATAACAAAACAGTGGTTTATAAGAACATCAACTGTTAAAATTTCCAGTGTATTAACAGTTTTGTTTTTATGTGATTATATTTTGTTTTTATGTACAGAACTGTCCAAACTGTCTTTGTGTCCGAGTTATTTCTTTAATACTGACACTTTAAGAGGACTACAGCACACTAAATTAAAAACAATAAAGGAGTGAAAATTAAATAAAGAACATTTAAGGAGCACACAGTGGCGGAGCCAGAGGGATGTCCAGGGTAGCACTGGACCCCTGACATCTGACTGGCCACCCTGGGTGCCACCCCAAAATTTAGTTCGCTATTTCCATTTCACATAGAAAAAAGCATTTATGCTGACATGCGGCTGCACTGCACATTGTTCATGTAGACTATTAACGTTGAATATTAAGAGAATATTAACATTAGTTAGCAAACAGACGTTGTTCAAAATCCTGCAGCGCCATTCACATGGTTTTCCATTAAAGGACAATTTGTCTCAAAACGTTTTTAATGTATAATGACTTCACCCTAGGCTGGAAGAGTGTTTCTTTCTGTGCAAAGTCTGTGTTTATGGAAAGATATAGCTAATATAGATTGCGCTTTTTTGTTTCCGTTTGTGCAGTTCTTACAGCAAAACATATCGACGCCACTTTTTTCATTCTTGAAGTGAACTTTTTTGGCCTATATGGTGATTAGATTCACTGTTTTGCATTGCCGCCTTGAAAATGAGAATGCGGCGCGTGTGGTGCGTGGCATGTGAAAAAAAATCATCCACTGAACTTGACTTAATAACTTTTGTAGCTAGTTTTAAAGGAACACGGCGACTTTTGGGGACTTTAGCTTATTCACCGTATCCCCCAGAGTTATGTAAGTCCATACATACCATTCTCATCTCCGTGCGTGCCATAACTCTGTCTGACGCACCCACCGCTAGCCTAGCTTAGCACAAAGACTGGAGGTAAACGGCTCCAGCTAGCCTACTGCTCAATAAGTGACAAAATAACGCCAACATTTTCCTATATATATATTGTAGCGTTCTGCTACTAATAATAACCAGGCTTGTTCGATCCCGTTCTAATGCTTTATTAATGAACTACAGGGTAACTGTTCTGGCTGTAACCCACGCCATACATAACATGAAGATAAATATCTCTCGCTGCACTCGCCGTTAAATCACTCTCCGTCTGAACTACCCGCTTCTCCTATTAACTCTCTCTATAGCCCCCTGACCCCGCTGAAACCCCGCCCCTTAAAGTGAACAAGACACTAACAGCTAGAACCACTCCTTACTAAATTAACACTGCTGAACATCAACACTTTAACTGTCTTCCAGCATTTGTAAGACATTACAATATGTTGTGATGTGTATAGTTACATCGGAAATGTTGGCATTATTTTGTCACTTATTGAGCAGTAGGCTAGCTGGAGCCGTTTACCTCCAGTGTTTGTGCTAAGCTAGGCTAGCGGTGGGTGCGTCAGACAGAGTTATGGCATGCACGGAGATACAAATGGTATGTATGGACTTACATAACTCTGGGGGATACGGTGAATAAGCTAAAGTCCCAAAAAGTAGGCGTAATCTATATTTAATTTATACAGTGCAATGTTATTACGTTTGATTATTAAATTTCTGTACCTGAATCACTGTGACCTGAAACTTCAAGCACTTTATTCTTAGCACTGTTCTTACTTTATTGCTAACTGTTCACTTGTATTCAATAATGTTTTAAATTTATATTATTAGGCTTGTAGTTTTTGCTGTGTAATATCAGTTAAGAATTGTGAAATTTCACTGCTATCTACTATTGTGGTTGCTTATTTATTGTTACATAATTAATGTTACATCGGTCAAAACCATGAAAACAAATAAGTATTACACATGATATTCACAGTCTATGAACCCCCTAAAGTAGCCTTGGCCACCCCTCGGCCACGCCATGTATAAAAGTCAAGTTCCGCCACTGGGAGCACAGATCTATAAGATCGTTGTACATAATTTGTTACATTAGCAGTAAAACAAAAGCAGCAAGTAAAAATCATTAGGCCTATATGAAATATATAATTGCGCATTTATATCTCACAATTCAGACTTTTCCCTTGCATTTTTCAAGACATGTAACAGCTTCAAAAATCACTAGTGGGGTAATACTGATGTATTTTATGTTATAATAAAATGTGAAAGTGTCTTGAGCTTGTCTATAACCAAAACCCCATTCAAAAAAACCCATTGACTTCGGGGCAATGGAACCGAAAGTGCTAAAATACTAACCCTTGTATTGAAGCGTGTATGTGGCTGCTTGTCAAAAATGGAAAACAAAGGTTTTATTCAAATTCTGAATGTATTAGGCCTATTCATTATTTTTTTATTGCATAGACATCGCGCAAAGAGGGCTCCTTTTATAATCACTAAAAACTGTCACTCATGATATCACACAGTTCCGTTATATTAATGTATTTGTCTTCGTGTACCTGGATGGCATACTAATTTTCTCCCCCTCTCTCCATGTATACATTCAACACGTTCGGCGCGTGTTACAGCGCCTTTTAGAGAATCGCCTCTTTGTCAAGGCAGACGTTTGACATTAAAACAGTTGTCAGCAGATGGAATTAGTATGGATCCAGCTAAAGTGCGGGCTGTCACTGGCTGG